>PVJL010001910.1:0-137500 GCA_004026885.1 Lyroderma lyra
AATATCAGAAAGAATTTTTTCTGTGTGGTTATGCTACTCAATTTGAGATACAGTTAAGTCCATTTAGTTCAGTTTGATTTTGAATTGTAGCAGTGGCTTTATTTTTGTCTTTTTGAGTTATTCATAGTTTTTAATTATATAAAGTGTTTACATGATTTTCCAAAATCAAAACAGTGAACTGAAGTATATTGGGAATATGTGTGTGATCTCACTTTTATCTCCATTTCTTCTTTCTTGTTATGTCCCTTTCTTGATAAAAGTTGTTTTGTATCTAGAAAATAAAATGGAGAGAAAAAAAGAAAAGAAAATGAAATCGTAATTATGGAGCAGGCCAGTCTGTGTGACATGGAAAAATACATTGATTTTATAGACACAGTTGATCCTCGAGCATTTTACATGTTGTTCAGAAGCTTATTTTTCTGTTGATTGAACATCCTTCCTGCAGGTTTGTTTATATCAAAATTTGCATAAGTGAGTTGATTTTTTTTTTTTTTTGTAGCCCTTCCCAGATCCAAATTGCCCCAGATTCCGATTTAGAGATGAGATACGTGGTGATAGTGTAGCTCAAGTGTGGACACTTTGGAGCTTTATGTGCAAATAGAAGTAAATAAAGTAAGATATTCTCTGAAGTGATTCAAGTGGCAACCCAGCTCAGCAATGCACAGTCAGTCCACCACTTACTTCAGTGTGACATCAATAGACATATCAACACGAGCAATGAAAACTTAATTGCCATTATGATTTTATTTTCTCAGAGAAATGGTAGAGAAGCTATTGTGAAGAGAGACATGAATTAAATTATCAGGCCAGTGTGAAATTACAATATTGGTGACTGTTATAGATGACGGTGTTTGCTTGTAGCATTTTAAATGCAATTTTGTGCGTGTCTGTGTGCTGGGGGAGAACAAAATGGTAGATTCACAAGGTGAGTTTTAGCTCTGTAAAAAGTTAATGCTTTTTTCAGCTCTGTTCTAGATACACATGGACTATTAGGCTAACCAAGATAGTTCTGTCATCAAGAGGTTTATAATTTAGTGCATTAAACTTGTCTTTTCCCCTGTGCAGTCCCTATCAGTAAATAAAAAGTCAGAGCTCATTTCTCAGTATGGTTTATATTTACTTATAAATTACATGGGCTACTGTAGATCCATAAATTGATAAAGTTTTCTTTCTTAAATTTTAAGAGTAAAATAAAAATTGTTGGTAGACATTTTAATGATTTTTCCTGCATGTCAGTGCAGTACAGGATGCACAGATACTTGTATATCCTGTTTCAAATGTCCCTGATCTCTCTGTCACCCAAGTGGTGGAGTATGAAATAGCCTAGGGCCTTGAGGAGCTTCAGCTGGGGACACACTTTTATCCCTAAACAAGATCAAAAGTGTTATTCAAGGGACTATTTGAAAGTTAAATTGTTTTCTTTAGAGCTGCCTAAGAAAGATTTCATAATAGGACTTTAGATATTCCTACACATAAAAATATTTTGTTTTAAATTGTTAAATTTTAAATTTTTATATTTTAAATTGATAGTTTGCTTCTATTTTCACCCTCTCCCCCTTTTATAGTTGTTTCAGTATAGTTATATTTCAGCGTTGTATAGACTAACAAGTTGGGAACTCCATAAGCAACAGTTCTGGCCTATAGCTTTAGAATTCTTACATTCAGTAAACTGTTCTCATCAGACATCTAATCAAACTAGATGACCAGTTGGTTAATCATCTTATGACTCATTATGATTCTCACCTAGGAAATCAAAGGCTAGCTATTTCTGAAATAGGGGATGACTTAATAAGGATTTGTCATAGAAAGACAATCTTTTATGTCTTACTATGCTGTATAACTAAATGGTAAGGTTATGATAATATTTGGAAATGAGTTTTAATAATTATGTTTTTAATAGATTATTCATTTACTGTCTGAATATAAATATGTTCTGTCAGTTTGTAAATCTGATTTAAAGTATCAACCTTAAAATTTGCAAAGCCTGGTGCCTTGTATATCTAAATGTCTAAAAAAGTTTTTGTTGGTGAAATATTATTTTGATGATAGGTTCATTTATTTCCATTCATTAGACTCCCGATCTATAAAGAACTTCTATTGAGAAAATACATACAAAATAAATCTTGAGAGCTAGTATTGTCAGTGTACATTAATTTTGTTTTTAAAGTTGTCTTGATAATTTAAAATCTCCACTTCCATTATTTTTACTCTCTCATTACATTTTTTAAGTTTTGAACATCTGTTTGGATCTGTAGTTACCTCTAGCTCAATCTGATTACATTATCATTAAATTCAAAACCCTCAAGAAGACATTATATTAACAAATTTGGAAAGTATAAATGGAATGGATTTTTTAAAAAGGAACATGTAGACTATCAAAATTGACACAAGAGGAATTAGAAAAGCTAAGTTATGCAATATTAAGGAAAACATTGAAAAGTATTATGAAATGATTAGTTTTATAAAAGGCTCCTGTCCCTGATATTGTCTTAGGGATGTTTGATTCCAAGGAATGGCTAAAGAAAAAGGAAACTTATAGGAAGGATGTATGATAACCTCATAGAAAATGGTTCCAACAAGTAAGGCTGGACTTAATGGGAACTGGGAAGGTATTAGAAAGCCAGTCTCTTTCACTGTGTGTTTTAGGGTTTGTGTGGTTCTTTGTCTCTGCTTCTCTCTGAATACAGGATTTCTTAGCTTGCTTATGAGCATAGGTTTGAAAAATAGCCACTCACCTGAGTCTCTGTGGCCCTTACTCCAACACTCACCACCATCTGATTATCTACAGTTGAAAGTCTCTTCATAAAGCAGGTTTTTATTGATCACTGAATGGCCAGTGCACTTCCTGTCTCCTAGTACAGTGTCTACTCTGGGTCTGATGAGCTGTAGCTGGATAGTCAGCCACGTCATGTGATTCATTGTCTAGTCAAAGAACCTGGGATCTCTGCATGGTCCACACAGTTTATTGACATGTCTGCTACAGCTTTATTGATGAGTTGTCCTATTTTCAGGGAACAGTAATTTCAAAGGTGCATAAGGTGGCATAGAGCACAGAAAAGTTTACAGCTTTGAAAAGAAAACTTTGGAAGAAAACTCCAGTTCATGAACATAAATAGCTATAGTTTTGAACCTGTTTACTGGCACCTATATATTATTATATAAACAAACATTATAAAATCATTTTCATTCAAATGAGAATCTGTTAAAAGCAAGTATTATTTAACCTGAGAATGCAAGGATGGTTCAATATTAGGAAACCTATTAATATAATACAGGGTCTGGCACAAATAATGCCCCCTTTTTTATGAGCTGGTAATCTATGCCAAATCTTTTATTACAAAATTATAAGCATGTATGATTATGATTTTGTAATAAAATCATAACTTAAGTCTAGGTGTTACTTCTGCTGGACCCTATATAATAAAACAAATATGCTGTTGATAGTGGTCAAAAAGTCAAATAAGAAAAGCCATCTGATGCTGAAAAAGCATTTGATAAAATTCAACAATTTCTGATACAATATTCAAACACTTGGTTTTTATGCTTTTTGTTATTTCCAGTAAATTGTGAACGTTTATCATTTTTGTAACTGGATAAGCATCTGGTTTTAAAAGCTCCTTGGGGAAGATAATAATGGTTTTGTATTTCAGATTCTTAATTTTTATAATGGTATCTCAATAAATATTTTTAATGAAGCATTTCATTAAAATGGTTTAGTGTTTGAGAATTGTTAAGAAAACAGAATAGGGAGAATTTTTCTTTGTCTCATGGGAGATCTTGTTTTGGGAGTGTACCTTTCTGTGTATACAGCATGAACAATCTGCAGTCTTTCAGGGAGAAATTGCTTTTTTTTTTTTTTTTTTGGTTGATGCCCTGACTGGAAATCGAACCCAGGCTGTGGCGTAGGGAGCAGTGAAGCCTAGCCACTACACCACCAGGGAACCCCTGGAATTGCTTTTCTTTAGGAGATGCCTTTGAAACTTGTTTTCTCTCTAATTTCTTTCTCACTTGTCCTAGGCTCTCTGAACTCTGACCCCTTTCCTTGGGCTGAGTCAGTGCCCTAGTCTGACCACTGTGCATATCTAACTAATAGTTGATACCCCACCTGAACAACTTTATTTTAGACCCAACATGCTCGTGCCTGCACCCATTTTCCTAACTAAGCAAATTACAATGCCTTGGAACAGCCTTTCTCTTCTGGTTCTTCACATCTTGTCTGTGGCTCAGGCTACATCTTTAGTGTGGCCCAAATCTTTACCTTTAACAACTTGCATGACCTTGATATTGGTCTTTATTTCTTGCCTGGACCATGTTGCTGCCTTCTGGTGTTCTTTTTCCTTCTATTTCAGCAAATCCTACCTACATTGCAGCTAGATTAATCTTTGCACATTATATGGGTATGTCACTCCCCAATTTAAAACTTTGTGACTGAATTGACATTTGAAACTGTCTCTATTCTGTCTTTCATGTATTCACTACTCCTCACCTGTCCCATGCACCCTGGACTCATTTCTCATGGTGGCCAGAGTTTGGCTATTCTAGTGTCTTTGCTTGTGCTATGTCTTCTAACCTCTTTTTCTCACCTATAAAAAACTCACTCATCTCCATAATGTGCAGATCAAAGGTAATGTTCATGGAACAGTCCCTAGTAGTTGTGATTTTCTTCATGTTCTGAACCCTCACTGCACTCTGTAATTTTCTGTTGACTTTATTATGTTTTCTGTTTGTTTCATCATAGATTGTAAGCTCCTTGAGTATGAAAAACTAGATTTTAGTATTTTATATTTATCGCAATGCCTATCATTCTCATTTATGCATAGTAGTTCAGATATTATTGACATTTTAAAGCCAATATTGAATTACATGAAAATAATGTATGCATGAGCAATATACATTGGTATTTCAAACATATCAATACCATTGATTTGCCTTTCTTGTAAACCATAGTCTCCATTCATTCCTTTGGGAGATGATAATTCAACTGAAAATATAAAACAGAACTAATACTAAGTGCAGTTGTGTTGGTCATCTAGTTTGTTTTTAAAAGTGATTTTTGCACATTTACATTCATATATGCAGAACAACTAAAGTATTATTAATGTGAGGAATACTAAAAGTTATTATTATGGTCTTGAGGGAGAATGTTAATTAAGTTGAGGGACAAAGAAAGGTACTGCCTAAGATAACAATTTCTTTCCCTGTTTGTGAAAACTTTATTTTCTTATATGGAAGTTCTCATATTCATATATACTTTCTTGCATTGAATTGCCAAGACATTCTTGCAACAGACTGAATGTTAACATTCTTGCAACAGACTGAATGTTATGACAAATATTTGCTTTTTAGAGCTTTGGACAGTGTCATTGCTTGAACGCAAGCTTGAACTCCCTATGAGATCACTGTAGAGACAAATGCTTAAAAGCTTTTCAAAGCTGTATCTTGGCTCTATCAAAATTTAATTTCCCACTGATTATGTTTATATCGATTTTGGAACACATAACCATAAATATACTCAGCATAGCTATATCCCCGACAATTTCCCATGCCTTGGGAATCCATTCCTCCTTTATGTGCACGTGGAAACCACTTATACTCTCTTATATATATGTACCTGGAGTTAAATGCTCTAGTCTTTAGATGATGAAAATGTCCTTACAGTTGTTTAAAAACTGTGTCTTTATAATAGTTAAAAACATTTTGAGGTATGTAGGAATGGGCTTTATAAGTATCCTATACTTTATTAGCCATTCAGTCATATGTGGTTAGGTTCTTAACCTGTAGTCAGAATAAAATGGGAGTTTTTTAAAGTTAATTCCAGCTGTATAACATCAGAGCGTTGAATGCACACAACAGAGATATATATAGTGGGGTGACATATAAACATATAGAAGGTCTTGATTCCAGCTCTGTTGCTGTTACTTTTAAGGAAATTATTATACCTTTAGAGCTTTAGTTTGGGGATTCTGATAGTATTTACTATCCAAAGAGTTTTGAGTATACTATGAGATAAGATATGGAAAGAACTTACTACAATGTCCACTATTCAAAATAGGTTACTTCTGTTCCTCTTGGATTGAAGAAAAAAGGGGGATTTGATAAAAGAATTTGTCAATAGATAATGTTTTCATCTTTGAACTCTTAGTACCATAGTGATGAATAGATAAGCAGATACATTTGGTGGTCAGGTGGTCAGATACAATCTTGGAACTAGAAAGACTGGCCTGGTTTTTTATAAAAGAGAAAATAAAGGACCAAGGACTTCAAATGACCCACTTGCCACCAATAGCAGGTCAGTCACAGAGTGAGGTGTCAAACCCAGATCTTGGAACTCCTCCTTGTGTGGTGCTGTTTCCACTCTGTGTATCAGATGTGGCACTTCCAGGATTGCCCTTTTCTGAATCATGGCTCTGACTGTGGTTCACTCAGAGGATCTAGCAGGCTTCAGATCTTTTCTGTCCTCGGTCATTCTTGTCTAGTCAATTGTAGAGTTTTTGCCAGACTGCAAAGTAAGATAAAGTTCTGCTGTCAATTAAGCATGGAATCTCATGCGTGTGTTCTCTTTTTTGAGTATAACAAACAACTTGAGCAGAAGCCCCATTGTAGCACGGTTCATGAGTCAGTTACAATTTTTTGTCAAATCATGACTCCCAAATACAATCACTGGTCCTGTCTCTGAAATACAAACATCATGAAAGTCTGTGATATACTTTAAAAGATGCGTTTTTGATGATGTTTGAAAAATATTTAGTCCTTAGATCATAAACATTTAAACCTTTGAACATTTAAACAAAAATAGCTTGTAGTAAGGAAAATACTGAACTTAAATTAGAATAAAAAAGATGAATTAAACCAAGAACTAGTTAATGCATAAAACTGTATAATTTTCTTTATAATAATGTTTTCTGAAACTCTGTGTCAGGAGATTGGATTTTATAATATAATTTATCCCGGCACAGTAATGTTTATCTTTTGAGGTGGCCACACTTAATTGGTAATCAGGTAGTCTCTAAAAAAGATCTTGCAACATTTGTAAGAAAATCTAAAGCTACTATAATAAGTTTTTAAAAATCCCTACATATGAATATTTTGTTTAAATGGGATTATACAATTTAGCTATTTAACCTGATTAAATTAAAATCTGAGGTTTCTCTAACTCATGGCTATATGAGAGAGTAACATAAAAACCATAAAGAATTGTCAAAGGAAATAACATGCATAGGGATTTTTAAACCTTAAAATAAAAAACCAAGTTCAACCTTGATCAAATGCACATGTAATGATGTTTATGTAGGAAAAAATATTTCAGAGGATTATGATAGTAGTGGTCCAGTATCACAGCTTAATTAAAATCTTAATAAAAGTTGTCCTTGCTACTTCATTAACATGTGTCAGCAAAATTACTTTGGGGTAAAACTTTTGACACAAAAAAGACCCTCAGAGTATGATTGCTTTTTTAAAAGTTAGGGATAGTTGTCATAGAAAATCTTAGAAGTAGCTACGTCGTGCTGTAAAAATGGTTAGATTGCCAAGAAATGGCGAGAGTTTTTACATTGAAAACTTACCTGTATTTTTTCAGTGAAATTTTCATTTTCAGCTCCAAGTGCATATAATATTATTGCTATTATATTTTAGGATGAATTTTTCCTAATATTCTAAACTAAATCTAGAGAAGTCTTCAGTTGCTTTCCTAAATGATCTTCATTAGTTATGTGTACATCAGAGAATGCATACTATAAAAGTCACTGCTACCATACTATTTTCAATAAATACTTATTATATTCTAAATTCTTATGTATAGAATATAATTAAAACATTACAGATCTTTATTTTTTGTTTGTTTGCAATGAAAAAGGGTGTGCTGTATCTGGATACAGTAAAATCAATCTCTTAAATTATTTCATTTTTGTGTGAGATAATCTTATATGCCTCTTAATTGTTTTTAAGAGTGCCACACACACAAACTTTAGGATCTGGTGATCAGTAGGGAAAAAGTACTGCTCAAATAAAAACCAGGAAATCTTCTCAAATTAGGTGCCTGCTAGGTTGAGGATGATCATAATATTTTCATTATTATCTGCGTTTATCTTTGCTACACTAACTCCTGGGAAGTCTTGTTTTTTTGCCGGTCATAGCAACCACATTGTCTCCATACCATAAGGATACCATCCTTTTCGATAGCCATCTGTCGTGACAATTCTTTTGAAGTTGGAAATTGAAAAAGATGATAAAGGCTAATAATATCACTACCAGAAAGAAAGAACAGTATTTTGCTGTTCAGTGCTTTAGTAGGTTCTACACAAATTGAAGCAGTACAGACCTGGGTTAGAATCTCTTACTGTGAGAACTGAGATGAGTGATCACTCTGTCTTTGTCTCTCTGAAATGAATGTTGTGAGGATTAAATGGAATTTTAAGTGTAAAGCCTATGGCACAAGACTTGGTGTCTAGTGATCACCCTTTTGTGCCCTCTTGCAGTAGCTGGTAGGGACCAGTAGAGGGGGCTTCTAAGGGTCTTTGAATGGCTCCCTCCATTTTTATGTAGAGTTTCATCTTCCTCCAGAATTCTCAGCAGAGCTTGGATAAGAGATAACACAAATAAAATTTAAGACCTTGGATATCATTTCATGTAACAGTATTTTTAGATACAAAGCACTTCATTGCATTTGGATGTTATTAAAAACCCCAGCAGTTAAAAAAAATATATCCATTTTATTGGCTCCATCAAGGACACAAGCCGAGTCGTCTGTGGAACAGAAATATGAGACACTGCCTTTCCCTCCTTGCTGAAGATCTTTTCTGCTTAGCATTTGGAAGTTTAAAGTTTTTAATAGAAAAATCTCATTTCAGTAAAACACTTAGGTTCTTCAAGTGATCCATCAGCCTCTTTATTAAAATCTCATAACTCACCATGACATTGCTTTGCACATGGTTTAAAAAGGATTTACCTAGCCAAATTGATGAGCAAATTGCTGGTGTGTTTTAAATTGGTCATATGAGCTAAAAATGGGAGTGTCATGGAGGATGTTTCACTGTTAGGACTTTTTTCTGTTTAGATAGAGAAATTAAGAGTGAATGCCTCTTACTTATTACTTACTTATATAATTACCTATTTATTAGATAATTAAAGAGTGACTCTTTATCCTGAAGATTGCTGGAACTTTAAATAATGTCATCCTCATTAATGAAAGAAGAAGTGGCATTTTGAATACAGCTTTAGTGAAATTAATTAAAACATAATTTAAAGAGTTGATTCATTACTTATAACAAGAAACCTTTAACAAAATACATCCCCCTACAGAGGACTCTGATTTAGGTAGGTCTGGAAAATAGATGATAGTTTTTAGTGCTTGTTTATTAGGATTCTGAAATTCTCATCTTAAGAAGTTTAATTTTAAATGTATATTTTCACATTTAAGGTATATATGATCAAAATGAAAACTAGCTAATGACTTCCAGTCTCAGCATTCCTATATAGCTGCACTGTCCACTATGACAACCACTATTCAATATGACTCCTCTAGGGTGAGATGTGCTGTGGGTGTAAAATTAAAGCACACTGGATTTCAAAGACTTAGTATAAAAACATGTAAAATCTCAGTGCTTTTTATATTGCTCACATGTTGACAGGGTCATATTCTGTATATATGGAGCTAAATAATCTGTATCATTAAAATCAGTTTAATCTGTTTCTTTTTTTAATGTGGCAACCAAAATATTTAAAATTACACATGTGGCTCACATCATGTTTTTACTGAACAGACCTGCTGCAGAGAATGATTTATAAAATAATTAATCAGTATAGATAGACATTGCTCGAGGGATGTCACTTTATGAGCAAATTAAAAATATGCCAAGCATATTGTGGTTATGAAGAAAATTTTTGCATATGCAGTTTGAGAAAAGATAGATGGAGAAAACCATCTTTGGATACAACTAGTGTATAAAATAGGATAGAAAATTGATATCTACAAAACTATTGGAACATTAATAAAAATCTTTGAAACATGTTACTTCCTTGAAAATGTAGCTTTTATAAGTCCAACAAATTTTATCATAGTCTAAGAAAATACATATTTTTAACTGAAAATAGTAATGAATATTGACTATCATGTGAATAGTCATTCAGAATCTGAAATACACTGCAGATGCAAAGCATAGCACAGTGCATGGCATAAAATAGATGCTCGATAAATATTTGATGAATGAATATATGATTGAAATAGGAGAGATAGGTAGGGATATTTAGTTTTATTCATGGATTATCTGAAGAGATTAAAATAGTTCCTTGCCCATGGAATGCACACAAGAAATACTTGTGAAATGAATGAATGCAGATAGACACACACACAAACTAAATAATAGAGAAGATAGAGTTCTCAGAGGGCAGTTACTACCAATATATGTTAAATTAGTTCTCACTATTCAAAGGGTACTGATTATTTTAAAACATCACGAACTTTATAGCTATTTTAATGACATTTTTACTTTAATTATTATGTTATTTTGATATTATCTTGCATTTTGAGTTACACATGAAAAAACTCCGTAGAAACAATAGGAATAAGACTCAGAAATTAGTGCTTCCAAAGTTGCAAACTTGTGAGCATCAGTTGTGTTGTCCCTCTGGCTTAAACTGTGATGAAATCACAATTTCAGGATCGGAGGAATCCTTAGTGAATGGAGGTGTAGTAATTGGGCACTTAAGGTTCAAGTAGAAATATTAATATCACTTACTTCATAAAAGAATAAATAAATACCTTCCAGAAATAAAACTGTAATTGTAGAAAGGTAGAAGTGTGAAATTTGTATTATAAATTTAACATAAATTCCATTTATTTCTGGATCTACATAAAACAATCAAATTTTCTTTGAATATTTTTCTTTAGTAGATTCATAAACCCGGGAAGAACATTGTCACTATGAATTTTCATAAAGTCCAGGTACCCGAGGGTGTTCCAATTGGCTAATAATAAATGAAGGGGTAAAAATTAAGTTCACTGCATGTGAAGGGAGTAGAGTAGGTGTAAAGTCACTGTTTTCATAGTTAATTGACCAGGAACTGTGTTATTTGTAAAGGGTTCATGGTTCAAACTCACTTCATCAAGCTCCCCCTGAAGTCATCTGTTGCTAGATGCTCTGCTGCCCTCATCTCTCTCCATGGTATGCACCAGTGACATTGAACTTTGAGCTCTTCCAACTCTTGTCTCTGGGTCTTTACACATGCTCTTTGGACGCCTTCCCTATACCCCATCACCTTATGTAATTCTGGCTTAAATATCCTATCCAGAGGGGAGGTCTGCTCATTCTTTAGTTTCTGCTAAATCTTTTTAGAAATATTATTCCACTTTCTCCAAAAAAGAGCCGGTGTCTTGTTTTGCATGTATTTACATAAGTTATTATTCTAATAGCTGTTTTCCATAAGCTCTACAACCCCCAAAGTCTTTCCTGTTTTCCTTGACTATAAGGACTTCCTCATTATTTTCATATTTTAATATATATGATTCTGCCCACTGGAAACGTGACAAAAACAACTTTTCTTTGTAAATTACTAGGACATTATTTACTTTCCTGTGTTTTCATAAAATTCGTAAGTCATGTAAGGAGGACATGTTACGAATTAATTAGTAGAATCTCTCTGAAGGGTTAAAGGATTGCCAGCACTCATGAAGCCTGCACGCTCTCTCTCTGGCTCTTGCTATGGTGTTGACAGCCAAGCAAAGAGCTTCTTCAATAAATCCACTCTCCTATTCAAGTTTTTCCAGATGTGAGAAGTAATTAAGCCTTTGCATTTACTGTGAAGCCTTGTATGCTTTTCAAGAGGGCACTGGCATCTGTGGTGAATTAACTCTGCTTCAGTGTGTGTGTATGTTGTGTGTGTGTGTGTGTGTGTGTGTGTGTGTGTGGTGTGAATGTACGATACGCAAGCACAAGTGGCATTT
Source organism: Lyroderma lyra (assembly GCA_004026885.1). NCBI lineage: Eukaryota > Metazoa > Chordata > Mammalia > Chiroptera > Megadermatidae > Lyroderma > Lyroderma lyra. Next base: position 11,939 of record PVJL010001910.1, read on the forward strand.
GCCAATAGTCAAATGAGGTCAGACCTGAAAACAAAACAGAAAGCTAATTTCAATAAACACCAAGAATTGTTATAGCTGTATTTCATAATTGAGAGAATTAGGCTTTATTTAATAATGTCTTCTCCCTTTCTATTTCTTTCTCTTTTTTTGAATGTTAAAGGAAAGCAATGAAGGTGATTCATCCATTTGCATCTGTTACAGGAGCTTTTTGTTGTGTAAAATCAGGATTCTCATAAAACGGAAATGAACACATTGCAAAGATTTTGACTCATTAATTAACGAGGCTACCAATAAGATGTTACAATGGGTTCGAAGGTGAATTTGAAGAGCCATACATAAATGAATAATGAGGAGTGCTGAAATGAATTTGCAAATAGAGGCAGAAAGGGACCGTGAACAGGGCCATAATCAATTGCTGTTCCCTAGGAACAGGTAATTTGCATTTATGTGAATAAGGCATCATTAGCAGGGTGATCAGTTTTCAACAGTTTATGGAGTTGTAAAATAGTTCCAAGACCCCATAGGCCAAACGAGCAGGAGGTGACACCAGATAAGACACCAGGTAATCCTTTTTTTTTCTTTTTGCAAATTTCAAAGTCATTTAACAATTTTTCCTGACACCTTGCCCAAAACTCTAGAAAAGAGGTGCTTTTTCGGACAGCTGAGCTGTTTGGTGATGCCTGACCCTTTGGTTCTGGTTCCAAGCCACAAAGAGGCCACTCAAACCTTGGGCTTCTTTCTCTTAGTGGAAGTGATGGTGGTATTAGCTTCGTTATTATGGAAACTGAACGAATAATCTCCAGGAAGTTGCACATTACATCAAGTCTTTCTGTTTACTGGGTACTTAAGTTAATGGAGACTCTGAATAAGAATAGTTTTGTTTTCCCTGTCAGTATGTCTAGAAGAGTACATATTTTTAATTTTGGCAGCCCCAACCACACCCTGGAAACTGTCCTGTCAAAAGTCTAGGTAGGTGGCTCTCATTTGCGAGTAGGATCTATGCCTGTGAAAAAGAGAGTAAGATTACAGGAACCCACTCTATTAAATCTCATTTTAATGGCATAATTGGTAAGAGTGACAGTTATTCAGTTTGCTTTGTATTCTTCCGATTTCTAATTAACAAACTAATGAAATAGCCATTAAAAAGAAGATAGGCTTAATGGATGTAAATTTTAAAAATAGATTGGGCTAATTTAAGCAGAACTCTTGTCTTTTATAAAGAAGACAAGGTGTCCCAGAGAGCTTCCATTTCTTGTGCTAAGAAATGATTCTTCCCCCTCATCTATTAGTAATGTTCTCTTTTGAATTGATGCCAAACGATGAGGAACTATATGAAGCAAAAGTAAAATAATCAAGAATTCAACTGAGAACCTTCAGGGGGAGAGTCATTAAAAACAAATAACCCCGTAAACCAACCAACCAACCAACCAACCAACCAACCAACCAGCCAACCAACCAACCAGCCAACCCAGGCAACTGAAAATGAGTATGTGAAAGACTTCCAGGGCAGGAAACAAGTCAGATGAACTAATCCCTCTCTCACCTAACCATTTAGGGTGAATGTTTTATAATAAGAAATGTTGAATTAATTTTTAAAATGGAAAAATTCAATTTATGTCTGTAAGTTTTTCTCCACTCAGAACTGAATCTCAATCTATTTCCTTTGTTCCTTGTGGATTTTGGTTTGCGAGTCAGTCTTCACCATGTTGGGCAAAAAAACACACATTCTGTCACTGTAAAGAAAAGAAAGGAGAACAACGTGAAATAAGTATGCAGCATTTGTCAGAACCGAAGAGATTCTTGGCTCATGTGACCTTAAGAGCACTGAGGACAGTCAAGTTCTGCATGATTCATGATGGTGGCATAGACGTGCTTCCTTGGCCAGGGGCTGTGTCCTGAGATCTGAATTACCTACCCCAGGAACTGCATTTTCCATGGAAATACATCGGTTACACAGCAACATCAATCTCTAAAAAGATCAAAGACTCCTTCCTGTTTAAAAACACAAGTTAGCTCTTATCTTTGGGTGTTACGCTATAGGAAGCCCTTGTGACCTTTAAAATGTATTGATGGTATACTTGTATGGAGTTTCATCTTTTCAAAAGAGAAGATCCTTTCATATCAGGTGCTTTACCTGCACCTGTGGACCTTTGGATAGTTTAGAACCCTTGTGTTTATAAGGACATTTACTATTGTTAAGGTGCTTTTCTTTTATTAACTTCTGACAATTCAGTTGTTCTTGTTTTAACTACGGAGAAGTAGAGGCAGAGAGAGGGATTAAATAATTTGCCAGCCCTGGAGGTAGGGGGTCTAGCTGTAATGGGGTCCTCCCATCCTTGGCTCATTCTGATCAGGGCATGGATAGAGTACTAAACAAAAAGCAGACAACGTTAAGAACTGCTTCATGAATAAAACAGATTAGCAACTCTACAGATAGTCCCTTTTGGGGTGCCCCAAAGTGAAAACATGTATTAAAATACATTTCACTTGGTTTAAAAAAGGGGTGGGGGATGATAGGGAATTTTGAAACCTGATCGCTATCCATGAAGAACAATTTCTTTTTATTTCCTGAGTCACATTTTGGAGCTATTGACGAGAGTGCTTGCTTTCTGTGATAAAGTACAGGCCTTAAAATGTTTTAGAGAAAATTTGACATGAAATTTGTATTATACCTACAGCTGAAAGGAAAAATGCATTCAGTCAGAAGTAATAATGTGTCTACCTTGCCAAACAATCCAGTAAAGAGTTCCTCCAACAAGTCTTGGATGATGAGTTTTTTATTTTCTATCTTAGCACTGAGCATGTTTTAACTCATCACTGCATCTCTCACACCACGCACAGTGCCGGCATAACATGAATGTAGGGCTCGAGTTAAATGTTGGTCCTAGTGCTCTACTGAACAGCTTTGCGACTAAGACAAATGATTAATTGCTTCTGACCTTAATTTTGTCCTCTGTAAAAGAGAGGACTTCAGCAAGATTGATTTCTTAAGGACCCTTGCGGCTTTAAAACTCTGATTCTAAAATCTCCAATGGAAAATGTGTGGTCGTGTCACCTCTGGTGTTTCGTTTTGTTTTTAAAACTTTCGTGCATAATCTCAACAGATTATTTTTTTCCAGCACAGTGGAGAGCCAGTAAGAAGTTATTATGTCATGGGAAATGAGAAAAAGGAGCTGTTGAAATCTGATGAAGGTAATTCACCTTGGGGCACTGGTGTCACCATGAGCTACACAAGTCCTGTTACCTCAGACGCTAGCTAAGAGGTGCATCTTAGGCAGTGGTGGCAGGATCTTCTCCCTACACTTCTAGAAGTTTCCAAGGAAAGCTTATAGGATATGCTCTGCCCTGTTTCCAAATAAAGATTATGTAATAGGTCTTCTGTAGAATGTTAGCTTGTCTTTGGCAGCAGACTTGAGGGAATCAGTAGAGTCCACACATTCTGCTCCTTTATGGAAAAAATAGAATGTAAGGAGAATTTCCTTGTAGAATTCTCCACACTGGCATGAGATGGCTGTTATTTTAAAGTTTTTTCCAAATTCAGCATACATAGGATATTTCTTTTTGGCATTTTGCTGATAAGCAGGGTATGTGATGCTCTTAAATTAGCCTGTATCATGAAAAGGCCAATGACTCCTCTAGAACACAACGTATTTTTAGAATAGAACAGTGCTTCCCTAAGTAATATTTCACAAAAGAATGTTAGTTTTCTAGAGTATTGGATCTCATTAAAAAATAGGTAGGTAGGCAGTTAAATGTGTAGATAGGTTGGATTAGATTAGATGGATAGGATTTCACGTTTGGGAAATGCTGGATTAAGCAAATTTCAATACTTTTCTTGAGGGTCTTTTCAGAGCTTCCAGTGTGTCATCATGCCATGTGGATCTCTAAGTGGCAGGGGTAGATATTAGCATACAGGTTTCCCCAAATATGTTTGTGTAAGAAATCCCCTTTCCCCTCCAGAGTATTCTGTGGAACTTTTGCCTCACAGAACATAATATGAGAAATAATCTATACATGATGACTGTAGAATTTTTTCTTGTCACAATTTTTAGTTTAGGCAAGGCCAAGGCAATTACAAAAAATAAATTTAAAACTAGAGATGATATCAAGAGAAAAATAGCATTTAGAATGATGTATGACTTTGAGTAATGTATTTTATATAATTAGTTTCATTAGTCAAAATAGGGGATTAAATAAAAAATTTTTTTAATGTCCAACACTGATAAGCTATGGCTGGATAAATACTAATTTAGCCGAGAATTTAAAAACCAAATTGATAAATTATGAGGTGAATGGAGTCTTAGATTGCCTAAATTGACATTAAAGGATTTGTTTTGAGAAATATATTTTTAATTATGTAACTGATGACATGTTAATATTGTCATCAGTTATATATTGTCAACAATATTGAAAATATTGTTATAGTTTGGTTTTCCCAACTTTTCCAATCATGTATTACACACTGAGAAACACACAAGTAACTAATGGAATTGTAAAAATTGACACATAGGCCAAATTGAAAGAGGATCACTATTATTCTTTGAAACAATGGTGTTTCTAGAACTCTTAAACGATATATCGACCTATGTTAACTGAAACTGCTCGTGTTTAATGATGTTTACAATTATAATAATATAACAATATTGGATTAACGATCATATTTACTCAGAATAGACTCTTTGAAATGTTCCAAGGGCTTTTCATAACAGATTACTAGCATTTAATCAGCTACTGTAAAGTGAGGTTTTTTTTAGAACATGACAAGTGCAGGTATGTCTCCTAAAATATTTCCTTTCGGTTAATGAAATGAGTTTGAGTGATCCAGATTCACAGTGTCAGATCAGAGCTATGTCTGATACTCCAGTGAGAGCTTTATTTAGAAGGAGTTGAGGAATCTTTGAGATAACAGGCTTTGGACTGTGTTATTGCTCAGTAGTTCTCCCAGACTCTTGAGGGCTTTTCCAAGCTCTTTTATGAATGAACATGAATTAGTGAAATAAAAATAAATTGTCTCTCCTGGATTTCTTAATCAGTTAAAAGAATGTTGACTTTAAAATTTCTTAAACTTGTATTCTACCCTGTTAAAATGTTATCTCCACTCGGGAGGCTAGCCCTGGCCAGCCCTGGTAATCCTGTTCTATCCACTCATATGGAGCCGTGATAAGGAGCGTTGAAGTGTGAGCTAAATGGGGAGGAGGCCCGAGCAAGGTCATTTCTGCCCGGCCACCACAGACTCTGAGATCCGAAGGGTGCTGTAGCACACGGAGAGGTGCTGCATTAGCAAATTAAAGAAAATACCTGTCTCGGTAAGGCAGAGAGAGTAAGAATGAGGGTCCCTGTATTTGAGGATGTAAAAGACGAAGCTGAAGAGGGAAAAGCAGAGGAGGAAGAAGAAGAAGAAGAAGACAAGGTGAGTGGGCAGGCACCTGCTGACGAAGGTGTCTGTTCCTCTCAGTGGATGATTAGAAATGTTTCCTTTTCCCTTTTCTTCCGGACAGGTATTCTTTAAGCCTGTTATCGAAGACCTGAGCATGGAATTGGCCAGAAGATGCACTGAACTCATTAGTGATGTAAGTGGCTTGAGTCGTTTTTGTCTTATTCTGCATTACACGCGTGGCACGACTATGTCAGAGAATCACGGAGCTGGAGAGAAAATCCTGATGTCATCCATCAGGACGTAATTATTTTCCACATCATAGAACTGAGTCCAGGAATTTCAGGTGATGTACCCAAGGACCAGAAGAGAACATCTGTGGGAGCAGAATCCTGTGCCTTATGGATTTTGCTGTCACTCTGATGTGATATCATAAAGCACAAAATTCAGAGCATATTCCCTTCGAGAACACAAAACTTTTTACAATTGTATAATGAAGCCTTTTACAATTGTATCATTTGTTTTGGGAGGGTCTCTATCTAAGGGAATGATTTAAAAAAAAAAAAAAAACATTTGGAGGAATCTGAGGAATGTAATCGTTTTCCAAACCAGAAAAATGCATATAGAACCTATGGATATATAATGTTGATTTTCAATTTAGGGTTCATGGATAACTGAACTTCACGTTAAGAACCCGGAACTAGATGAGGATGATGCTAGTGGAAAGGAGCATTTCTGAGTTGACTTTCTTCACTAGCTGGGATTGGTTTGTATTACATTTCAAGGTCACGCTAGCATTATAGACTTGGCTCCTGTTTATGTATTTTTGCAGTGAAGAGGTAAATTAGCATTCTTGGAGCGTGAGGGAGAGTGTGGCTCTAGGGGCGAGAGTGCGGGCCATCTCTCGCTGGCACTTGGAGGAGGGAGGCGGGGACAGGAGGCTGGCCCGCCGAGCCGAGAGCGCACGGACGCCTGCGTCTGGTTCAGAGAGGCAGCGCGGGGCGCGTTGTTGCCGTTGTTGTGAATGAGCAACGCGATAGACTGTTCTACAAACGTTTGTTTTCAAAAGAAGTCACTTACGGGCAGTGGGGCAGTGTTCTGGCAAGCTCTCTGATGTCAACCTGCCGGAATCAACTCAGCAGTATCCTTGGGTGGCTTGGCTGGGCTCAGTTCTTCAGGGGTGACTGGTCTAATAGCAAGACTGAGTACTTAATGGTGGCACATCTGAAATGCTTAGGACACCACCTGGAATGTAGTGAGCACTCAAGAAGTGCTAGCTGTTGTTAACTGCTACATCTGTGAATTACTTTTGTATCCATCCAGCCTCGTTTTATGTATGTCTCTGTGTTGCCTTGTGATCGTCAGAAAGAACCCAAGGATGCTGGGAGGCGTTGCCACTTGTGTGGTAGCTTCTGTTGTTCTTCCCACTTTAGTGGTGAGGAAGTAAAGGCACAGAGAGGCTCAGTAACTTGCCTGGGCCACACACAGTTAAGCTGTGGGGAAGGAGGACTTGAACACAAAGTCCTCTCTCTGAGCTGTGCACCAGTCTTCCCCTGGTATCAAACTTTAGTTTAAAGAGAAACCTTCAAGCGCCTTAGTTTTGTTTTCTAATTCATTATGTTTCGAAGAGCCATCCATGTGCTCACCGGAGCCTTTTTGTTTGTTTGAAGGCAGTGTATCTACAGACTGTGTCACCAAGAGAGTTTGGTGTTGGCCTGCTGGGCAGAGCCTGACATCCTGAAGCTTTAAGAAGCAGCCTCATGTCCTGTGAGCCACTGAGCTGGGGTTTGAAACAAGGCCTGCCTGACCCCTAAGCCTTGGCCACCATGATGTCCTTCCTCTCCTGCAACAAGCTGTTGGCAAGGGTTCTGTGAGCCTCAGTTCAGAGATGGTGCAAGTTAAAGCCCCCGGCTAGTCAGGGTGGGGACAAGATTCAGGCTTAGGTTCAGCTAAGACCAGAGCTTGGCTGATAGCCACTCATCACTGTGCTCCATTTCGTTAGATAAAAAGGGTAGTTTTATGGGTTTCTCTTCATGGAGCATCTGTTCTACATTCCCTTCATCACCCTGCTAATTGTCTCTCTTTGGACCTCTTCTAGTGTTTGTATGTCATTGGGGTGTCATAACCATTTCTGTGCACAACAGTCCCGATGTGGGTGGCCTATGATTGTGCACAGGGTGGGTCGATGTTCCCCTTCGCTCCCTCAGTGCTTTGAGGTATATTTAGAGTTTCTTGGACATGGGGCTGTTAGGTCAACCTCTGCAGGGCATTGTCCTCAGCCATCGTCAGTGCTGATTTCTGACTTGTAGCTGATTGCTTAGGGCACCAGGGTCCGACTTTTCAGCTTACCGGGGCCACACTGGAAGAAGAACCGTCCTGAGTCACACGTAAATTACACTAACACTAACAATAGCCGATGAGCTAAAACAAAACAAAACAAAACAAAAAAAGGTCCGTGCATAATTTTCATCATGCTTTAAGAAAGTTTACGAATTTGTGGTGGGCCACATTCAAAGCCGTCCTGGGCCACATGCGGCCCGCGTGCCATGGGCTGAACCAGCTTGGCATAGAGCCTGTCGTCTTTAAATAGAGGTTTGAATGATTTCACCTTACTAGGCTTGAATGTCCTCTACTGTTGTCTGTTGTCAGGCACAGCCTTTGCGTGCCTCCCTGGTTCATCTCTTTCATTTTGCCATTTGACTCTCCCTGAGAGCTTGGGCTCCTCAGCAGACCTGTAGACTTAATTTATTAAAATGCTAAGTAAGTTTGGTTTAGAGGGACGTCCTAGGAAGCCTGTACTGCTCAGATGTCTCCATTTTTCAGGTCAGGTCGCTTCCCTTTGGGGATCAAGACAGACATTTGTCAAGTTTTCTTTGCTCTACCCTGTTTCCAGTTTGCACTTGCCCAGCCTGTATTGTTCAGTTCCCCCTGCACAACTCACTTCCCAATCTAGGGGACACCGGCCCCCTGAGGCGGCCTCTTTTATTTTCCTGTTTACCGTGTCATGCTTTTGATTTCTCCAGCTATCCTCTCTGTGTTATTTCATCCTGTGAGTCAACTATCCAATCAAACTCTTGAATAAATCAAACCTATTGACTGTACTGAGCAGCCACAATCATGGATCTAGTAGCCTTTTGTCAGGTGTCACAAAAATATTTGGTTAAAGGGATCTTTTGTATGTTTCTTATAAATGAGGCTTAGCCCCATCTGCATGGAGCCTCTGCCTCAGGGCTTTGGGTCAGGCCTTTTTAGGATGTTCATGTGCTGGGCAGCAGGAAGAACATTTTCCAGGCAAATGAGCATCGCCTGTTGTGGGGAAACCCTTCCAACACTGAAAACACTAGATCCATGGTTACCCCCCTCCCCCCCAACTGTGTAAGACTCCCAGGAGAGCAGCCTTGGCCGTGAGTGTCCAGTGAACTTGGAGCACAGTTGTTTCTCTGGGCTTTACTGAATTTAGCCAATATGGCTCCATGTGTGAAAAGATTTTGCAGGTCCTTTTGATTAAGAATGCTTATAAAAAGAAATAGCCCCAAGCATTTCTACATCTGCCATGCACTTTCAGCCACTAGCTAATCCCCTACTGAGTGAAAGAACCTAGGCAAGGAGTGGGAAGCAGCCCTGAGGTAATTTAACTGTTACCATAGTCTAGACATGGAAGGGTTCATGGGAAGGCCAAAGCAAGAAGTATGTATCGGGGGTGTCTGAATGATCATTAAGTCATCAACTTTGCCCCTTTTTTTCTCAATCAGAAAAATAACTTGGGTGGTATACTGGTGATGAGTACAAATGGCTGCAGGGAACAGGAAAACCCTGACATGGAGGTGTTTATTTTTTTCACCCATGAATCCTAGCCCATGGTAGGGGGTCCGGCTTGGTACAGTGGATGCTATCAGACTCTCAGGTTCCTTCCCTTCTGCTCTGTCATCATTAGTATGGTGGCTTATTGCCTATGATGATATCACTGCTGCTGCATCCCTATGATTCTTGGGGGACCGAGGAAAGCAGAAGGACAAAGCGTCCAAGGGTTGTACCAGAAAGTCTCTCCCTTTACACCAGAGGCACCAGGACACTGCTGGCAAGTGTCCTGGACACCAGGACACCTGTGGCCTCCCAAGGGGAATGAGGAAATCATGCCTCCTTTAGAGCACTGTGTCCTCTGGAGCTAGGGGTGGGGCCTGGCTACTCTCATAAACACATTTGGGTTCTGTTATTAGGAAAGAGGGGGTTGGACAATCTATCCAATAGACAGGACCATGGTTGTATTGGGAAATGGCTAACTACTCACTGATTCTTATTTTATGTAAGATTTTGTGTCAGTCATTGGTGCAGTTTCTTTTTAGCTATCTTTTCCTGATATAGGAAGGCTACAAATCTGTGGCATTTTTATATAAAAATTTAAGATTATTTGCTTATTGTCATTCATATACAATTCCTTAGAAATTAAAAATGTACGTGTGTGTGTATATCTGTCTTTCAAATAAAGACCAACAAAAGCAATGGGGACCACACTTAAGACTGAACTGTTTGCCTGCATAGCAAAGGAAGTAACTACTTCACCCTTATCCCGAACATTCTGCTCAGGTCGGAGCTTATCAGGAGGCCTGTAGCCCTAGCACATACCACCGTGGTGAGGAATGTGAGTGTGAGGGGGAAAAGATGGTGGCAAAAGATAAAAATAATGAGGCAGACTTAAGCCTAATGATAGGTTATTTTCTCTCACACTTAATTATATAACGGGAGAGACTTCTCTTTTCCTCCTTCTGATCAAAATAGCCTACTATTTATCATATTGCCATTAACGGTTTAATTACTAGTGACTGAGGAGGGTGATTTGCAGGCAGAGACCTAGAATTACGGCTAATCTCTAGAAGAAAAAAAAAGCAATTTAGTGCTCAGATTAGATAAATATGTTCTAATGTTGATTTCATGAATAAAGCCAATGTTTAATGTGGTAGGCATGTAATATCTAAGACTCACAGCAGTGAGCTACGGTATTCTGAGATAATGGTACTGAACATGCTCGCATCTGGGTATGGTCACATAATGGCCCTCAAATCAGGCTCGCATGTGGTAAAATCCCTGTGTCATGTGCATGTGGAACATCAGTATTTGTCACGTCCTTTAAGAAGCAGGTAGTATATGGTATTAAACTTCATTTTTCGGTTATAATTGGAGGGACCATGTAACTTATCATCTGAACTGGGACCTTCCCCCCACCCCCACCAGTTTAGCATTTACAGTCTTGGCTAGATAAGCATGACTTTGGTACAAGGTGATATAACTTGCAGCAAATTACCTTCATCCTCTCAACTAGTCGTACATTTTGCTCTGCAGTTTTCAGACTGGGCAGTTGGTAGCGTGACAGTGGGATTACGTGTCAGGTCATTCTCCGTAGTTCCTGACTTTTTTTTGGCTCATGTATCCACATGGGGTCTTTCCCCAGAGTAACAGTTCTGGCCTCTCCCCAGAAGACGAAGGAGTGGCTTGGTGTACTAGTGAGTTCTAGAAGAGAGATGAGCATGCTCTGGAAAGCCTTTCTGGTCGTTTTCTTGCTCATTTGCCTGCTCACAGCAAGGGGACGTTGTGGAATGATCTCAACCACATGGCAAGCTTTCTGGGCAGGTTCTACTCTTGTTGGGTAAAGGGAAGGAGGATGGGAGACCTATGGGTACTCATAAATCGGGCAAGTTTGATTTGGAGGGAATTAATTATGATAGTGACAGGAAGCCCATTGTGGTCACAATTTAAGCCCCTTCCTTTAATCCAGCTTCTCTCTAGGTAATGATACTAATAGTAGTCTCCATTTGCGTAATGCTTGCCTCAACTTCTTAAATGGTTACATCTGGCCTGATAACTACGTGTTTTAAACCTAGAGGTAGGCAGCTATGTTTCTGTTTGACCATAGGCTTAACGGTTAAGGTCAGTGGCTTCAAAGTAACAATAAAGTAGTACACTTGTGTGAGTTAAGTGGAGAATATTTAATAATTACACAGAGCAAACTGGGCAACAGGGCCCATAATCACTGTGTGTCCAGCACACATGACCCTTGATGAGAACTGAACCCTTGCTTGTCTGAAGAAAGCGACTTTCTTGATTATGCCTTACCGCTTTTGCAATTTTCTGCTAGATATCATTTCATTTGATTTGGTTTGTTTTGATCATCATTTCACATCGGGGTATTTATTTCAGAAGATGAGCTTTCTCAAGTTCATTCTTCCGCTGAAAAATGGAGCATTCAATTGCTTTTCTTCTTTCTCTCTCACCTGAATTATTCTTTCTTTTAGATCCATTATAAAGAAGAATATAAAAAGTCTAAGGACAAGTGTACATTTGTGACTGACACTCCTATGCTAAACCATGTGAAAAATATTGGTGCTTTTATTTCTGAGGTAAGGTATGAAAAACTTGCAAACTGGCTTGCATTTTCTTTTTCCGCTTATGTAGATTAAAGTGTGCATTGAAGTTGGAGAATAATATTTTCAAAAGCAGCACTTAATGTTCGTTGTAAGTGTATAATTATGTAATTGTCTGTACTACCAATTAACTCATGGAAATGGACATATTTCACTGTCTGTGGCTGGTATATTTTATTATATATGCCTCTATTTTGGCTTCAACCCTTATTTACATAGAATTACTCTTGAAAAGGGATATTTTTGTCCAATAAATAGAAAGTGCTGACAAAACGGTCTCAGAAATTCCATTATTTTTTGTCACAGACTTAATTACTTGTAAATTATTGAATATCATTTTGAAAACAAGTAAAATTTACCAGCTGATCCCATAAAATGTGGTATTTTTGCTAAGTAATCCTAACTCAATTAAAACTGTTTTTGAGTAGGATCACTTCAGCAGAGATGCCTATCATGAGACCACAGAGGGACAAATGCTCTACATTCATTTGCCAGCTGAGAAATCACGTGGTCTCTTTCGGAGAACGTTGGGGACTGCAGTGCATGTTGCACTGAATGCGGTGGTACCAGGGACTTCTGTGATGAGGCACTTCTGTGGTCTGGAAATAGATCACTCAGAGGCGACAAACTTGACAAGACCGTAAACACAATAGTGTTGGACATGCTTGACCTCTAGTGTCTCCTGTGTTGGAAATGGATCCACGTGATATTCTCAGGATTATCTCTGCTAACATGACAACACTGTAAGGAAAACCAGTAAATGTTCTTTTATTAATTACTCAAATCCAAAGAGTTGTGGGAACGAACACAAGGTTTATACAGGACACGTATATCAGCGCTCAAATCCAGCTCTGAGTACGAGTCGTATCAGGGACTTGTCGACCGAGTGTGGAAAAGCTCCGTTTGTTCATTTGCGTTAGCTGTTACCTCGCCTGTGCAGGGAAAGTCTTGATGTTTTGAATTATTAATTGATTTGTTTTTCTGAAGGAGTTAACCTCAGAGCCAAAAAAATGGAAGTGGGCAATCTGCGTTATTTTGAACCCAATTTTCCCAAGAGGAAATGGTCAATGAGATCCCCTTGGGACAGTGCAGATTGGAGGTAGGCAGGCACAGAAAAAGCCAAAAAGCACACCATTCCTCGTCGTGGTAGAAGGAGGTTAGGGAGACCTGAAAAACGAAACTCTGTCCTTTGCATTCGGGTTCCAGATAGCATTTGCTAAGAGGTTATATTCCCTAGATTTTTCTTTGCTGATGAAACATGACACTGTGGATCCAGACAAATAGATTGACTTTTAGAAACGTGCATGGATTTAAATAGGAAAATCATCATTATTTTTTCTTGCTTGTCTCGTTTAAAGCTTTCTCCATGATAAGGTGCATTTCTATTTCTTCAAAATACGTTCGTCAGGTCCAGTATCTAAGACTACAATGGCCTTCAGGTTTTTAATTTCATTCTGTTTCTGAAGAAAGTTTCTTTTTATTCTCTTTCAGTAGTCACAGTAAGTAAGAGAGAGGAATGTTTATGGTTTTTCTTTCCTCCCGCCCCCAGGCAAAATACAAAGGCACCAGCAAGGCGGACCTTTCCGATTCCCTGTATAAGCGGCTGCCGGCCACCATCGACAGCGTGTTTGCCAGGGAAGTCACGCAGCTCCAGAGTGAGGTGCGGTTTTCCTCAGTTGTTGATGCAATTATGTGGATAAAACATATAACCTAATAGAAACCATTTAACATTTGAAAAAGTGGTTTATCTTGACATACGGAATGAACATTGGAAGCAACTGATGCACGGCCTCTCAGTAGTGGCTGGTGGAATTGCAGACCACGAAGAGGAAAAGCAAGCTTCTATTAGTCACACAACGCTGTTTTTCCTAATCACAGTCACAACGATTAATAGAACTAAATGGAATCTTATTTAGGCAGGTCACTTGGATTGAAATCTTATAGCACATAGTAAACGAGTCTCTGATTTAACGTGTGACCTCTAAGTGCAGAACATTCCAGTAGCTTATTAAAAGTCACATAAAGAGTTAATGGTGAAATTCAGGATGCACAGGTCTGTGGTCCGTCAGTTAGACAAGTGGATCCTGGGTTGGCTTTTCTGTGGATTGCGGTTTTCATGTAGAATGCCTCAGGCTACCAGAAAGAGCCTCCGTCAGGCGAACTGGCCATTTCAGTCACTGCAAGTTGCAGACAAACTTAACTGCCATCGTATAAACTCATTTTAAATCCACAAGAGTTTAGGAGTAATTTCCCCTGCATAGTACATCAAGACATAAGGAGTCCTTAATGCATTTACTTGGTTCTCTTTCTTAAAACAGAATTTCAAAATAGAACGTTTTACCTCCTTCTCACTCATCTTGTTGTTTTATTTTCTTCGTTAGCACAATCTGATTTTCTTAACTTAATTGAGAGCTGTTACGTAGCTCCCTAAGTGACATGAGAGCAGGGACCTTATCTGTCTTGGTCCCTGCTCTACCGCTGTGCTTAGAACAGTCCCTGGCACATAGGAAGTATTTAATAAATACTTGTAAAATGAAGTTTTATTCAACTTCTTGATTTACTTTCTAAGGAAATGTTTCCTTTTACATAGTTTATACAGGGTCCGGCAGAAGTAATGCCCGGACTTCAGTTATGATTTTATCACAAAATCGTAACCATCCATGCTGATGATTTTGTAATAAAAGATGTGGTATAGGTTACCAGCTCAGAAGAAATGGATGGATGCTCATCAGCACGGATGGTTATGATTTTGTGATAAAATCTTAACTCAAGTCCGGGCATTACTTCTGCCAGACCCAGTATCTTCGTGCTATATTTTAGGTTAAAAATAGTAGTAAACAGATAGAAATGCTTACTATGTATCCCGTGCTGTTCAATGAATTTTGTATATATTTATATCGGTTAATCCTCACAACCTCTCCATGAGGTAACTGCATGTTGGAGACGTGGAAACTGAAGGACAGAGAGGTTTGATAACTTGCCTTAGGTCACACAGCCAATGCATGGCCAGCACATGAACAGAGATGGCCTGACTCCAGACTCTGGTTTATTTTTTATCTTTTCTTTTTTTGTTGTTGTTTTTTTGTTGATCTTGGTGATTTTATTTGTTTTTTTTTAAATTTATTTTTATTGTTAGACTTATTGGGGTAACATCTGTTAGCAAGGATTACATAGGTTTCAGGCATACAATTCTACAGTGCATTGTCAACCTGATGTGTAATAAGTTCACCACCTAATAGGACTTTTCTTTCCATCACCTTATATTTAGCTTCCCCCCCTCCTCTCCCACCCTCTCCCCTTTCTCCCCTCCCTAATCCACTCGTCCCCAAATAAACATTAAACTATTGATTGTGTCCATGGGTTATTTGTTTGTTTGTTCATTTCTTTTTTTTTTCTTTGTTGTTTTCAGTTTTATATTCTGCATATGAGTGAAGTCAGTTTTTGTTTTTTTTTCTGTCTGGCTTATTTCGCTAAGCATGATGATCTCCAGGTCCATCCATTTTGTTGCAAATGGCAGTATTTCATCTTTTCTTACAGCTGAGTAATATTCCATTGTGTATATGTACCACAGCTTCTTTATCCAGTCATCTGTCACAGGGCACTTTGGTTGTTTCCATGTTTTGGCCACTGTGAACAGCGCTGCGATGAACACTGGGGTACATAAGTCTTTGCGGACAAAGGTTTTCAAGTCTTTTGGGTAGATCCCCAGAAGGGGGATTGCTGGGTCAAATGGTAGCTCCATTCCCAGTTTTCTGAGGAACCTCCACACTGCCTTCCACAGTGGTTGCACCAGTTTGCACTCCCACCAGCAGTGTACCAGAGTTCCTTTCTCTCCACACCCTCTCCAGCACTTGTTATTCCTTGTCTTGTTGATAACAGTCATTCTCACAGGTGTGAGGTGGGATCTCATTGTGGTTTTGATTTGCATTTCCCTGATAGCTAATGAGGATGAGCATTGTTTCATATGTCTGTTGGCCATTTGTATTTCTTCGTGGGAGAAGTGTCTGTTTAGTTCTTCTGCCCACTTTTTAATTGGGTTGTTTGTTTTTTTGTTGTTAAGTCATATTAGTTTTTTATGTATTTTAGATATTAGACCCTTATCTGATGCGTTATTTGCAAATATTTTCTCCCATTCAGTTGGCTGTCTCTTTGCTTTGTTGATGGTTTCTTTTACCGTGCAGAAGCTTTTTAGTTTGATAAAGTCCCATTCATTTATTTTTGCTTTTACTTCCCTTGTTTATGAGGTCAGGTTCATGAAGTTTTCCTTGAGTCTTAGGTCTATAAGTTTAGTACCTATGTTTTTTTCTATAAGTTTATTGTTTTAGGTCTTATATGAAGGTCTTTAATCCATCGGACTCTGGTTTCTTACACACACTGTACCAGCTCTTTCTTACTATCACTCCCCTTCTTTTTCGTAGTAAACAAGTTTACTTCTTTCTCTAGAATCTTTTTACTTTTGAGTAGAGGATACCTAGATAATTGTAAAAGAGCTGAAAATAGATGACTCTTGAAAAATAGTGAGCATAGTTCTCCATTGCAGAACATCTTTAACTACTTCATTATTACAAATGTAAATGTCCACTGTGTACCCAACTTGGCAGAAAGCTAATCTCAGCTGTGCAACATGAGGCTAAAAATACATGGTGTCAAAATTGGGTATGGCTGACAAGGACTGATAGGCACCCACCTGCCTTTGCTGCCCACATCTTGTCACCTGGCCACTTGCCCATAACATGGACTCCTTTATAAAGGAGATCATTGTAACACAACACTTGATATGTGACAAGCAACACTAACGCAATAAAGAAGAAAAAGAAAACAAATCTGTTCTTATTTTTAATACTAACTTGGGAAGGTCACATTTTCAGATATTTACATCTTTGTTGCTTTGGAAGTGCCCAACTTTTCTCACCTTGTATAGCATGAAGAGGTCTATAGCACACAAATATGTGCAACCTGGAACTTAACATGAACAATAATCTATTTTGTGGATTTTGGAGTCTGTTCTGTTTTTGCCAGAATAGGTTATCACTTAACGTTGTGAATATGTGTTATCTTCGTAGACTAGCATCCTGGGAAAGATATGTTTGTGCTCTTTAAGGGCAACAGCACTATTGCTATTAGTCACTAAAAATGCTAAAGAAAAAGCCTGGACAGGAAAACCTGAATAAAGTATCTACTTCGAAGACATGTCATTGTGGTATCATTTCTTTAGATTTATATACATCAAATTAATTATTGTTAAATTGCAGTTCTCAGAGCTTGCCTGGTAAAAATACAGTCAAGAGTGTAGAACTGTTTGACAATGTCTGTGAGTATTAAACTAAGTTTTACTGTGTCCAAATTGTATCACATTTGTGCTAACCTAGAGCACTAGCCAAACCTGAAATTTAATGGCATTCTGGGTTCTAACGAAAAGTCTCCTGAATTTTTGACAGTGGAACAAAATATTATCTTAAAACCAGTTTGCAGACATTCTCAGATGTTTACATCCAAGCTAGAGTGACAAGGTGAAGTTAGTTAGATTAATGCTCCTAACTGAGAGGAAGAGATGCCTTTTTAAAGAGAGCGAGCGAGCGAGAGAGATGTGGAGGTTTGAGGAAGCTGTTTTATCAGGTAGCCCCCATTAGGATTTTTATAAACACAACTCACAAAGAAAGCTTCTAGAAATGGATGCTCTCTGCCTTGAAGTAGTGAACTTCCCCCCACCAGGGCTGTTTCAGTCAGAGGCTAAATAATCCCTTGTTACAGAAGTGACACAGGCTACGCAGCCACCTGCACTGAGGACCTACGTTTTCACCTAGCGTGGCCATAGGGTCCTGTTTCAGAGGTGTCAGAAGTGTCGGTGCTGTGATTACATTTACCTACATCATAGTTTTAAAATATCTGTAAATGAGAAATGTATGTACCTTATATGTAGGAAATCAAATACACGAGATAAATGTACATATTACTTATTAAAACATATTTATATATAAAGTATGTAAGACCGTTGCAAGTGTCCTGCGCTAGTTAGGTGGTCACAGTAACCCGCACTCTCAAGCCATGAAGAAAATAGTATCCCTCTAGGGAAAGGCGCGCAACCACAAATTCTAAGAAATCAAATTTATCAGGAAATTTACTAGCTTGACCTAATTTTCCATGAACTATTTTAAGGATGAAAATTAATATGATAAATTAAAGTTCAGCTGCCTCCAATTTGACATAATCTTAATTCCGAAATGGTGCTCAGTAGCAGCTGTAAATGAAAGGGCTTTTCTTGCTGCAAGTAGAAAATCGCATAGCGCATTGAAGAAAGAGTGCTTTTCAGAATTGTGTTTGATGGCTCCCCATTTCTGTGATGACCCAGAAAACGATCAGCTGCCTCGGTCCATGCATAAAGTCACAAGTATGTCTGAAGTCAGTCTAAAGACACAAAATAAACCAGGCATCCAGCAGAAAGGAGACAGGCGGACGCTAGCTCTTCATTTAAGTGGTCGGAACGACTCCCATGGAAGTTTCCTCATGGCTTAATAGACTTGGCCCCCGTGAAACTCCTTCTCCCTCCCCCCGAAGTTATAATATAGGCCGTAATGGAATTGAGGTAATGGACTTTCTCAGCCCAAATGGAGGTTCTTAATGGGTTTCCTGTTTAACATAATTAATTGGTGAAAATGGACAGATATGTTCATCAGACTTAGATGTCCTGATGGATTAAATCGCTGGACAGGCTCTAATAAGATGAATTATGCCGGGGCTAATGTGAGGTGCTGCATGTGAGCCCTAATAATCCAGCAAACATGCAGGATTGGATGTGGGAACAGGGCTGGGTGGGCCTGAGCAGGACTGAAGGGCGTCCGTTGATAGAAACCTCAGCGTGGCCGGCCATCTGAAGGGAGACGTGGTGATCTCTTGATGCGTTAATCACATGCAGCCCATGGGGTGATGGTCTGGATTAAATGGCATCATTCTAACTAGGAGAGACCAGACTATATCTGGAACATTCCAGGCACCTTAAAAGAGAGCTACGTAAATTGGACTTGGCCGAGGAAAGCATTTCGGGCGTACCGGTACTCGGCGTCCGGAGGAGCGGAAGTCCCTGACACGCTGCAGGTTCGGTCCCGTTTGGACAGATAGGTGCGGCGGTGGGGAGATGGGTTTGGGGTCATTAAAGCAGGAACTTTGTATCAGAGCTTTCAACATTCGGAGACCTCGATGCTCCAGGTTGATTCTCCCTCTTTGACGTTTTCAAGAGCAATTTGGTGACAGACCGGGAGAATGGATTTAAGCGTTGGTAGTTGTCTGAGATGGCTTTCTTTTTTTTTGTGGTAATATTGGATGATTTTATTTTTAAAAGTTACTTTTGCAATTATCACTTTGATCTTTTAGACAAGTATATTATCTAAGTTAAATGGGTGGTAAATTCTGTTTATTAAAGCCTACGAGGAGTTTAAATTCATGAGAATGTTTAAACTCATTTATTCATTCATTCATTAAACATTTATTACATTTCTACTTTTTGTCATTTACTATGATAGGTACAGGATATTAAAAGATGTGTAAGAATAGCTTTCAAGGAGCCCATGTGGGTAAAGTTTTTCTTTTTTTTTCTGTTTTATTTGTTTGTTTATTTTGTTCTTTTGATTCCACATCTAAGTGAGACCATGCTATTCGTCTTTCTCAGTCTGACTTATTTCACTTAGCATAATAGTCTCTAGATTCTTCCATTAACTGTATTCTTTTTCATTGAAAATTAAACCTTGAACGTTTATAACTCTAAAAGCTCTGGGGTGTCGAGGATTTCCCAAAACTGTCGCAGAGATTTAAACTAGGTGAGTGAATACGAGTGGGGATTCTAATGGAAGGTGAAGGACTTTAGAAATAAATGAAAAGAGTTAGAATTAGGAGTCTAAATGGAAGCACTGAAATGGAAATGTTATGTATATTATCTTGTGATAGAGAGCTTAGGCAAATTAGACCTGCAGTGGTGGTATTCAAATACGTCTTCTTAGCGAAGCAACACTGACATTTAACAGGTAAGCGTTCAGTGCACCTCTCCATGAAAGTAACAGTTTATTGTGTGTGTGTGTTTTTAAGATTGCCTACAAACAGCAACACGATGCTGCCAAAGGAGTGTCTGATTACGCCCGTATGAAGGAGCCACCTGAGATCAAACATGCCATGGAGGTCAATAAACACCAGAGTAACGTAAGGAAGCCATTGCTCATGCTTTTCGGGAAAATTGTGCTTCACCCACATCAAGGCTAACGGATATTTTGTTGAAATTTAAATACTGTGACACTGCCATTCAGAAAGGCCTTTACATTTTCTTTCATTTTTATCGCTCAGTGTTCAGTCAGAGGTTCATCTGAATTATTCTGTCAACAGTCATTACACCCCGGTGAAATGCCTTTGAGATGTCAGGCACTTTGTAGGCATTGGAAATTCTGCTCTGAACAAGACACATGTGGATTCTTGGGACCTGTTGGCTTATTAGCATTTCTTAGGCATTCCTTGACTCGATGGTGGGGCACCTGTGGTTTCCCAGGACTGCAGAAGAACTGGGGGAGAGTGCGTCGTGACTTCCAGGGAGGAATCATCCGCGGAAGCTAGGAAGATTGTACCCCACTACTGTTTCATTTAAAAGGCCCGTGGGAAGCGAAGTGTCAAATTAAGACCCATAGTGAATAGGAAAGCAATGGATACGTAATGGTTAGCTTGGAGGCCAAGAGGGAGGAAGTGAGCCTGTGGATGCGTTTCTTTTTTGGTTATAAATTAGCAGGTACAGAAAGCTTTCGGGTGTTTGCTTGATTACCGCCACTCTCCTGGTGGCCTAGAAGAAAAATTTCTTCCTGACATCTCAGGGAAAGCTTAATCATCCCTTTGTGGAGTCTCTGCTCTCAAGAAGGAATATAGGAACTGTTTGCCAGGTTTTTTAATGGGTTAGAATCTGCTCGGATGAAGTACGAGGTGAGATTAAAAAAAATACGGTGAATGTTTAAATAAAATAAAGGTATTACAGTAAAAGACGCATTGCCATTAATCCCCCTCAGAATACTCCCCCTCGCTTTGAACATGCTTATCCCACTGTCCTCGCCACTTTCTGAAGCAGCTCTGGAAGTCCTCTTTCATGAGTGTCTGTAGTTGCACTGTCATGGCTGCCTCCATGTCCTGAATTGATTGACACCATTTGCCCTTCATGGTCATTTTGACTTTGGGGAAGAGCCAGAAGTCGCCCGGTGCCAGATCCAGTGAATAAGGTGGATGAGGACACACTGTAATATTTTATTTGACAGAAATTGCCATACCAGAAGCGCTGTGTGACCTAAATTGATTTAGGACATCGAGGCAGCCACGACAGTGCAACTAGAGACACTCAGAGAAGAGGACTTCCAGAGCCGCGTCAGAAAGTGGCGAGGACAATGAGATACATGTGTTCAAGTGAGGGGGAGTATTCTGAGGGGGGTTAATGGCAATGTGTCTTTTACTATATTCGATTTTTAAAAAAATTAAAACATCCGCTGTATTTCTTTTTTTTTATATCACACCTGGTATCTGTCCTAGTTGGGTCAGAAAACTCACTTTCTTTGAAAAGGACTTGAAGCATCTTGGTCACTTCACACAGGGTCTGTCGCACCACTTAGTTCTCTGACCAAATGGGGCTTTGTTGGCCCTGTGTCCCCGAGGCCCAGCTGTGCAGAGCGTCCTTTGCAGGATGGCAACAGTGGTCTATCTGATAGTAAATTGCAACAGGTCCATGCTTAAGTAAAAACTGAATGAGGTTTTACATTTTAATCCAAGTGTATATGCTGAAAAAAAATATGCTGATACCAAAGGACTTTTCTAAGATGGTTTGAGATGGATGAGATGAAGAAACTGCATGTCTGTTATTACCTGCAAGGTCATTTTAAGGGAATGCTTTATAAGAACAGTTTGCTTACAGAATGACTATAATAATAATAATAACTACCACTTAGCGAGCACCGCTGTGTACCAGAACCATGCCAAGACTTTGATCATTTCTGATGCTCACAAAATCCCGGTACCGATTCCCATTTTGTGGATGAAAAAAATGAGACGAAAGAATCAAAGGCCCCAGTTCTCTCTGTTAGGCCCTGCTGCCTCCCTCTTAAAGGTCACTGGTTATTGGTCAAGATTTTAGATGAAATTTTTAAATGCGCACAAAATAGGTGATCATCAGCATTCAGGTCAACGGCTCCGGCTCGCTGTGGGAAAGGGGGTGGTGGAGGTGGGCTGGGAGGGGCTGGCATTACACGGACCCCGGGGAGGCCCTTTGCAGCTCTATAATTCAATGAAATTCAAATACGGAAGTTCCTTATCATAGGCCTGGGGTTATTATTTTAAGTCTGCCTTTTCTTTTAAAAGGTCTTTGATTGAGGGATTGAGGGAATAGAGTATAAAGCCCTTTTCTCCTTCATTCAATACTGTGTACTTATGGGAAAAGGATGTATTTACTTATACTCGTCTGCCTACCCAGCGCAACCTTTACATGCAAAGTTTGTACATATAATAGGATTTAGACAGTGTTTAAGACTATGTACTCAGATGGAAAGCGGGGAGACATTTGTATTCTACTTGTGAAGCAGTTGCTATTCCTCCAGAGTCCCGGCACTTAGAATAATACATTTGTTGTCCCGACAATATGAAATTTAACAGAGGTCTTGGAAGCCACGCGAGGAAAGCAGGTACCGTGCACCTATCTCGTGGTTCAGTCGGGGAGGCTCCACCGTCCTCCTGACAGACAAAACCCTGCCTCCCCTAAAACGTCAGCCCAATAAAATTCACTTGCAGAGGATTTACTAATAGCATTCCCCTTTCGTAACGTGGAGTGCCGCTTTGCACAAAACCTAGAAATGACTTATTTAATTTAAAACCAAGTGTGCTGTCACCTGTGCATCTGATTTCCCTAGAAACGATGCACGTCGGCGTCTTTGCTTACCTTTTTATGCTCTTCTGCCCAAATCAAGTCAGCTTTCTAATATCTGCTAGAGATCCAAGAAACTGGGGCAGTTGTAGTTCAAAGCTTTTAATTTCTGCTTTTCCCCCATTCAGACCTGTAATTAGCATGGTCACCTGTGGGCCAAAGGGCATGCTTTCCCTTCCAGAACCTTTCTCTGCTTTATGAAAATGTAAATAAGCAGCCGGAGGATTCTTTGTTATTCTTTTGAATAACTGAGAGGTCCAAGGGGAAGAGTACTTGGAGGGCAGTTGTCTCCATTATCACCCCAAAATTCAATGATCATGAAACGGGGGTGGGGGGGTGGGGGTGGGGAGACTATCTCTTAGAAAATTCTCCACTGTCGCATATAATAGAAATGGAATCTGGAGTGAGACCAGGGTTTAAATCAGTGGTTCTCAACCTTCCTAGTGCCACGACGCTTTAATACAGTTCCTCATGTCGTGGTGACCCCCATACAATTATTCTCGTTGCTACATCATAACTGTCATGTTGCTACTGTTATGAATCGTAATGTAAATATCTGATATGTGTTTTCTGAGGGTCTCAGGCGACCCCTATGAAAGGGTCGTTCGACCCCCAAAGGGGTCGCGACCCACAGGTTGAGAACCGCTGGTATATGCTTGCTTTTCCGTGTGTTGCTAACGTGACCTTGGGCAGGTTACGAGGATCTCCAAATCTCAGTTTCCTCATCTGTAAAATCAGGCGGTGATCTTTACCTCATTAGGGCCCTCGCAAGTGTGAAATGTGATGATGTATGTGAAGGGCTGTGTAGCCCTATGGAGAGCCACTCCATACAATGTTAGTCCTGTATGGTCCCCCTCCAGTTTAAAAGGCTGATTGAAGAGTTTATGACGATATCATAGTTAATTCAAAACAATTAAAGGAGGCAAGATGTCATAAAAAGGCCAAATCAATTTGGAATTTATAGTAAGAAGCACTGCGGTCAGACAGGCAAATTCAAAAGGTGCCTGAGCCCATATAACTACCTATCTTGTTGATGCTGGAATAAAAAACCATTAAAAAGAGCCGATCTAAATCCTTCCACATCGTAAGGGAGGCACCCCTGCTAAATTTTTCTAATGCAATTAGAGAAACTGCACATATTCTATCCTGCTGCTTCTCCCTAAAAATGAGCTTGTGAATGAAACCCCCAGTAACATTATTAGTTCTCATCGATCTACCAGAGAGGTGAAGTGCAATAGTTCTGAAGTAAGTCAAAGACATCTTGAACTGCCATTGTGAGTTTTGTAAGTAACGTGGTCTGTGTAGACTTGTCATGAAGTGGGAGTGGCACACTTTTGCAAACCACCGTATCGGTCATCAATTCAATGTGCCTTAGAAGGAAGGATTCAGCAGGGGAAACAAGAGACTCAATGTTCTTTTCAAAAATGATGTATGTACTTTCTTAATGTTAATAAAATCTTATCAGTAGACAAAATTTCTGTTTCATCAGAAAGTGAAAAGGCTTAAAGATAAATCAGTAAAATGGTACTGGGAAAACATTTATGACTCCATGTGGTTCCTTGATGTGACTTACGATAACAGTGCTGTAGGATTTAGTATTAAAATAGATATATTAATATTTTGTTCATCTCTAAGACGAAATAGCTAGTAATTTCTATTCTGCCTTCTTCACAAGATTGTGGTGCTGCTAAAATTAACTCATGAATAAGAAAACTTTTATCAACTCTAAAATGCTCTCATAAACAATGAAAATAATAAAAACGATAAACTGTTTTAGATATAGCTCCATATTTTACTTTGTCTTTCAGAAGATTGAAAACTCTCCTGTCTTTTGATGACTGTCAGGTCCTCCATGTACTTATCCTTGAAAGGTTTACATTCTCTTATAAAAATAATATTTATGATGTAATAATTTAGTAGTGTTTTACATACAGTATGCCCAGAAAGACATAAGCTAAAATAGAATTTCCAGTCCACGTGCCTCTTTGTTGAGACCTGGGAAGCTTCCTCAATGTGAGAGTTTGTGATGGTGATGCAACTATTTCTTGAGAATGACTGACCTGGTGTTTCAAGAATTACTCACTTCTTTTCCACACACTTAGAAGATCTGTATCCTCTCTCATTTCTTCTCACTAAGAACCATATTAACCTTCACCAGAGTAGCAAAGGACCACTTTGGTTCCTTCAAGCCTGCCTGCTCACACTGCCCTTGGCCCCCACAGCTGCCCATCTGTGGTTCCATTCCTCGCTGCCATCCCTCCGTTCCCAATCGTTTCACCTCCAAGTCCTTGAACTTCACTGTAAGGGCAGTCTTGACGGAGGTTTTGCTTTTCTCTAGTTTATTAATTCACCTATGAAGGAATCTCAAGTCACTGTTGTTTAAATATGAAAAGCTTGCTGTAAGTCACTGGGAATGCTTTGTGTGCCCACGTGTCTGGCTATACATGGAGAATAATGGCCTCCACTTGACTTCCATTTTCCAAAAAGGATGAGTCTCTTATTGGCCAAGTCTAATCCAGAATGATCCAAGGAAGAAGGTTCTGGATAACTAGTTCCCTTGGGAGGGTGTATTGTTGGAGCCCAGTGGAGTATAGACAATCCAGCACAGCAGGTGGGGTGAGGATTTAATGAACTGAAGCATTTAGAACACCGCCTGGCACCCCAGGCACTGCAGGAATGTGGGAAACATGCGAATGCCGTGGCCTTATGACACCCAAGGAGGAAGCTTGTAAGGAGACAGCAAACCAAGACTCAATGATGAAGTGAAGTGAAAAGAGAAGCTGACTGGTAAAGTGAACATGGAAGAAATTTAACGGCGGATTTTGATAGAACTAAAATCTTTATTGGAGTCAATGACGGGCAGATCTGGCAATGCAGAAAAACAGACAAAACAGGGTGTGTTATGGGGGGAGTCCCTATATTTAGTGAGATAAGTCCAACTCAAGTTAGCTCAAGTAAAAAATGAGAATTTAGTGGTTTGCATAATTGGAAGATTCAATCTACCTTCAGGTGTAGCTGGATCTAGAAGCTGCATGGGGTCACCAGGACACTCTCTCCCCATCTCTTGGCTCTGCTAGCTTCTGCGATGTCTCATGCAGACAGACTCTCTCTAAACATGACTTCGAAAGGGGTGGGGTGTCTGATTGGGCAGCCTGTCCCATGGCCACTCCTGTCACCAGGAATGTAGGCTGCATTTAATAGCCCCACCAAATCACACAGAGTAAGGGGTCGAGGGGCAGCTTCCAAATAAAAAATGCTAGGCAGATAAAGGGAACAAATGTCCACTCAAAAAAAAAAAAAGCCCATGTTGACATGCCCCTTCTGTTCAGACATCCTTGCAGACATTGAAGGCCAGGAGTTTGCTGCTCTCAGTGTCCCTCAGGTAAGCCCACCATTCCTGTGAGTTGTCCCCAAGCAGGGATATTCCAGAAGAGCTGACAGATGACCAGGCTCCCGGGCTCCCCTCCTGTGTGGCTCTGTGGTGTCCCCTTGTTTGAATTCACAGCTCACGTCAATCTTAATATTTGTTTTGAGTCACATACGCCGGCCTCTAATTTGCAATTTACATGGATGACGGGGTCCCATTCAGCGCCCTGCTCCTGCCGCCTTTGTGCCGTTCACCTCTTTTTCAGGGCCCTCATTAGGCAGAACAGCATATAATTAGGTAACCCACGTGAAGCTCAGATTTCTGAACGGTTGCAGCTCTTTTCAGAAAGTAAGGGTTTCCGTTTTACTCCCATTTCTTTCTAAACAAAACAACATTCCCTCCCTCTGGTTTTCACAGGAATGCAGTAACTTGGAAACAGCGAGTCTTACAGGCGGGTCCTAATTTTGGCGTCTTCTCACCCGCGAGTCGGTCTTTGACACCGCTCACGTTTAACTCAGTGCAGGCTGAGGTGCATTGGCGATCCTCTGTGGGTGTGTTGCTTTTGAAACCAAAGAAGTTGGCCTATTGTAAATCCTTAAAAATTTAAAATTCACCCAAGAAATAAGTTGGTTTTCAGCTTATTTTTTATGGTTCTTTTGTTACCTGCATGCACAAAACCTACCTGACGTTACTTGTTAAGGTAAAAGCCTATGAAAATAGATATGCACTGAAGAAAACAGCTGTCCTTGCTGGAATTACGCTGATTGTATTTAAGCTGTGTTCATGGGTCAGACAGGTTCATGATCATAAACAACCTGAAGAACAGTCTTGATGGTGAGGCAAATGTAAGCTCTTAAAAAAAATAAATGTTTCATTGCAATAAAATAATTGAATGCATAGGGAGCCTATTGAAGTCTTAATGCATTATCCTTTCTTACACTTAATATTATTTTTGAAAGAATTAAGGAAGTACCAGTGTTTTATAACTGTGCAAAGTTGAAAGGAAAATAATGAGATATACATCGAATTATCTAGAATGCTGGTTCATAGTGGTCACCTGCAGAATTCATTAAAAGGGAGATTCTTGGGCCCCATTTACTAAAATTTTGTTCCAGAGAGAGGGTTGGGGATAGACCTCAGAAATCAAAAAAAATTTTTTTGGGGGGGGTGGGATAGTTCCCTGGCTGAGAATTGAACCCAGGCCATGGCATTGAGAGCACCAAAGCCTAGCCACTACGCCATCAAAGAACCCTAGAAATCTAAATTTTAAATGGGTAATCCGGATGGTGCTATTGCAGGAAGTTTTCAGGCAATATTGAAAATGTTTGCTTTGTACAAAATGTAGATAATTGTGCATTTTGTATGATGTTCAGTTGTGCATTTCTGTGTTCCATCTTTATGTGCCTTGAAAAAATGAAAATGGGTTTCATTTTTGAAACAGTTACCATACCTTTTGCATTAAGGATGTTAACAGAATAGAATAGAATGGACAAGTTGACCAGCCCTTGGCGACTTACCAAATAGAACTGCATCTGCAAAATAGCTACATATTCTTTCAGCTCATGAGTGATCTCAGGAAATCGAGAAGTGGACAGACTGGTCAGATATTGATCATCTAGTCTCTCCTCCCGTTTAGCAATCAAGTTAATATAAATGACCACTGTCATCTAAAATACATTTGGCAAAATTTATACATTTTTTTCTTTTTAAATCTTTATTTTCCACACTTTGGTTTGATTGTATCTAATGTGCATTTGAGAAGATGGCTATTCCTTAATGCAGTTGCTTTTATTTAGGGAGAATAGTCACTGCGGTGTCTTATACTAGATAATTAACTATCAGTGCCCATGACTAGGACGCCCAGATGTGGGCACTTGAAGGGTCCAGTTGGAGAAGGGAGAGAAGGCTGTAATGGGGAAGATGAGTTACGGAGCCGCACACACCCTCACCCCCAGGAGCGGTTTTCTGTGTCCCTGTGCTGGGGCTTGTTGTGCACCCACTGGGAGTAGAGACGGTGTGATGGGCAAGTTATTCTGTATGTGAACATGTGCAATGCGCTTTCACGCAGTGACATGCTAAGGAAGGTGGGATATGTAAACTCCTGTCAGATTGGTTTTGTGCAGAGGTCTGTTGTATAACTTCAGTTCCTATGTGATAATGTGAGTGGGGCATAGGTATAGTAAAGAGAGACTAGCTCTGTCCAGATAAATGTTGTGCATAAAAAAACGAAAGAAAAATGCTCATGGTCAGTGGGCTCTCTAAGGTGATAATGGCAAGGAGGACTCATGCGATGGTCATTAAGGCTAGTACCTATATGAAGTTACTAATTTTTAAAGTCGAAACTGTCTCTTTGTTCAGATTTCTTACAGAAAAGATGTGCAGGATACCCACGGGTATAGTGCGAAGCTCGACAGACCAGACATCAAGATGGCAACACAGATCTCCAAGATCGTAAGCAATGTAAGCTCTCTTTGTCCTCTTGAGCAGAAATGATGTTTTATATTTGCAGGAGACAAAACACGGCTTTGGTGGTTGGATGGTTAATTGAATAAGTGAAATTTATCCATGGGATTTAGTGACAGCTCAGTTTTTAAAATCTGAATTATCCATTTGACTGTGTAAGTCACTGGGATTTATGTAGAAGCTGTCCACACTTGACTGTGATTAGTATTGTCATAGCTTTAGAAAGTAAGTACTGTTCACGTATAAGATAACTGTTAAATGTCCCCGCTTGAAAGTCAAGGTTGTTAGTCATCCAGAACCATATATTGTCTCTTACCTCACCTTTTCAGAGAGGACGTCATTTGGTTGTGTTCTTATCTAGTTACTGTTGATTGTGCAGATTTTCTTCTGCTAATATTTACTGTTAGGTATTTCCTATGCATCATGGCTCTTTCTTATCTTCCCCTCCTTCACTAAACCATTTTACTTGAACATACCTAAAACCCTGGTTGAAAAAATGATGACTTAACTTGAACCAAATATTTAGATGACATTGGCTGTCATCACTTTAAAAATCAATAATAATTTTCTAAATTCAATTGAATGTTAATCCAACAAGGTTAGACCGGTTCCTGAGACTAAACAAAGCCACAAAAGCTGGCTGTATGCAGAATGCAGGGTATCAATTATCCAGAAATTTCCTCTAATTTTTTTTCAGTGTTTATATATAAATACAGTGAAGATAATGACTAGATGCATAACTCAAAATTAGTAATTATTTTACTATAAAAGCAGTTGCATTTATTTAAATAACTGTACTCTAAAATCAATTCCTGTGTTAGTAGTCAGCATTTCAGTATTTGGTGAGGTGTAAGAAGTATCTTTTTCTATAGACTGAGGGTCTTTTATGTTTTATTTTGGCTAATGTCAATGTAATTCTTCATTGGAAAGTAGAAATATTTAACATTCTCTTATTTATTCATTGCAGGCAGAGTACAGGAAAGGGCGAGGAGTCATGAATAGAGAGCCCACTGTAATTGGAAGACCAGATTTCCAACATGCTGTGGAAGCTTCGAAACTTTCTAGTCAAGTAAGACCCGAAGGATGACTCCACAATGATTTTATTCAGAGATTTTGTTTCTAGGAGCACGGGAAAATATTTCATTTTAGATAGTATCTTCAATGGCAAGAATATGCAAAGATAGTGTTTCTGAAACCATTTGAGATAGGATTACAATTATAAATTCCAGGAAGGGAAACAAATAAGTCCAATTTAAGCATAAAACCAAGCTTTTCTTTTTTTCCCTCCTCTCTTGGCTCAAATTCTAACCTTTTCTGATGAGTTTTAACTATATTGCCACATTTTTCCAGGATTTCTAGCATTTAGCAGTAGTTATATAAGATAATTAGATTTCTGTGTATCTGTCTACACACACACACACACACACACACACACACACGCATGCCCAGACACACAATTTTAACTTACTAATAAAAATATTATTTCTTCATTTTTAAATTCTTTAGTTTAATTATGAACTAAAAAAGAGTGATGAAAATGAAAAAACTTTGAAATGTTATTGAAGAACATAAAACAAGATCTGAAAGAGTCCAGAGACATGCCGTGTTTCTGGTTGAAAGTCTCAATAGATAAAAATTTCAATTCTCCCAAATTAATATATAAATGTCATGCCATTTGAATTAGACTCCAACAGGGCTTTTTGTAAATATGGCTAAAATAATCTTAGACTTTGAATGGAAAGGAAATGCCTAAGAATAGCCTTTAAAAGTATGAAAATGAAGACCAGTGAAAGAAAACTTATGAGTTACCATAACATAATATAAAATCACTGGAATTAAATCAATATGGGGTTGGTATCGTAAGAGATAAAATAATCAGTAGGATGGAATAGGGAATCCTGAAATCGATTCCAGTATGTATAAGAATTTAATATATGATAAAAGTGTTGGTTCAAGTCAGTGGGAAAAAGTTGTATTAGTTAATAAATGGTGCTGACATAACTCGCCATCCATCAGGATAAAAATAAAATTGGACCTGAATCTTAAGCCATATAAAAAATGAATTCCAGATGGATTAAATACGTGAATGTAAACAATAAGATAATTTTAAACTCTTACAAAGAAAATCCATGGGACTGTATATGGCAAATAAGGTTAACAGAGTTGTTTTTAAGTGAGACCAGAGATGCAGAAACGTCCAGGCACTGTGTGATGGAGATGCGGGTTATAAACACACATGGGAATTTGGGAGGAGTTGAGGTGCTGTGTGTGATAGTTCATGGGTCAGTGTTGTATTCATTTGGACTATCGGCCATACGTGCAGAGCCCAGTAGGAATAGTGTGTTCCATAAAAGAAAAGGTAAAAAAAGAAGGGGATTTTGGAGTGTGATAAGGAGGAGGTTTGCAGAGTTGAATTCAGGAAAGGAATCCCCACTGCTGATTCTCACCACCGTTTTCTCTCAAGTAGCCTCTACTTTAGGTAAGAAATGCATTATCACAGAAAATTTTAGAAGCATTGTGAAGAAAATGCCATTTAGGGAAGGTTAATGTGGTACAACCTTGTGCGGGAGAGGCTGGCTTCCCAAGAGGCGAGAGTCCCAGAGGCCTAGAAAGTCCCAGATAGAACTGTGGTAATCCACACACAGAATGACCAGAACCTGGAAAGACTTGCTGGTCATGGGGGTGGAGATGAGGCAGAGAGAAGGTGTGAATGAGAGAACACCTGGATCTGATTGTTTTAGGTTAATTGTTTTGCCCCTTATTAATGGTTTTACAGTTTATAAGGCACTTTCACTTACAAAACAACTTTGTAATGGAGGAGATTACTGGTGCACTAAGAAATTGGGGTCTCGTCTCAGGGACATTCTCATCAAATCCCGATCGAAAGGGCTGTGACTCCAAGCTCTTCTCATTCCATGTAACGCCTGTCAAAGAGGCGGGGTGTTTGGCACCTACGTGGCAGCCGTCTGGTATTGCTTTAGATTTCTAGCAGCTACTTGACTTCTTAGGATCTCAGCCTTCTCTGGGGGCAAAGATTTCCTCCCTTAATTGTGTAGAAAACCAGTATGGTTTGATTGTGTAGGTGAGGACATGAGCCCGGGAGCCAGACTGCTTGAGTTAAACTGGTTCTGTCGCTCATGCCCTGGGACAAATTGGTTCATTTCTCCGTCAGCACTTTCCCGGTCGCTAAAGTGGAGGTCATGGCAATACCTGCTTTTTAGTGTTGTTGTGAGGGCTAAAGGAATTACTGTGAGTGGAGCACTGGACATGCTACCTGGCACATAGCAACACTACATAATTTCATAGAAGAATTTTATAGCAGATATTCAGAATAGTGTTCCTAACTCCAAAACTCCATGCTTCGATGTGAATTCACATACGAATGAAGCAGGAATAGTAGCAATGTCTTTGAGATCCCGGTCTCAGTTCCCTCCTTCACAAATCTTATTTAAAGAGTCCTGAGGAGAAGTTTTGGTAGTTGAGCTTTTATTTTCATATTTCAAGTTCGGTCACCAAAAGTTTTACCATTTGATTCCTCCTACATGGGTTTTTAGGTAGATGAAAAAAATCTCAAGTCATTAGCAACCGAAGGATCAGATACTTAAGCAGATGGCAATTTGCAAGTTATAGCTATCAACTTTACTTTCTCATGACATTATTACTGATCTCAGGGTGTATAAACTCACCAGAAAAGGGGAATTGGGAAAGATGAATATATAGGACTTATGCAATGACCTCCAGATGTTCCATTTGTTTTTTCAGGGGTATTAACTACCATCAAGGGGAGAATGTCTAGTTTTTTATTTTCATGACAACTTTGTAGACCATGTATTCTGTTGTTCGCAAACTGATGGCAGATTGTGAATACAGGGGACCTCAAAGACAAACAGATAGGTCCAAGGGCAACGACTTAGGGATGTAATAAGCAGGGGAAGAGGGGGCAGGGTACAGGAAGTAAAAAGCAAGGCAGCACCAGGAGGACTGTGGGGAGAAGGCAGTGAGGAGGCCAATGCTCACGGCACCGACTGGTACGACCTGCCTGACGAGAAGGTGAGAATGAGCAAGCCAGTGGGCAGAGTCCCCCGACTTTACCTGTAAATTGAGCTCTGTGGGATTGAATCCAGAAAAGGAGAAGGAAACGTATACCAAACCCTTCATGGACATAGCAGTTTTGCTCCCAGTGTTGTACACTTGCCTTTTTTTAAAACTTAGGAAGGGACAGAAAATTGTGGTAGAATAATTAAAAGAAAATCAGTAAAAGAAAAAAAAAAAGTAAAATCACGTGGCAACATAAAAAGATTGGTGTATTTACAAGTCTCTCAAATGTAAGGGTGATACCTATTGAAGTGATCCCTTCAAAAAAGTCTTCTAAGAGCTGTTCATTCATTACGATGTTCGCGTATCATCTCCGTTCATTACTTGAAATTTGTCTACGGGATGAATGGAATTCTTTAGTTTTATAATACCAAGGAAAAATTTTGTACTTATAGTAATTAGTACTCGTTCTAAAATTGCTTCTGCTCTATTGATAAGAACGAGTTTTAAACCTAAAAATTACATTTGGGATTGCTGCTAAAATGTAATGGTAAGTATTTTTAAATTGTAAGGGGCAGTCATTGGTTTAGAGAATATCTGCCTCTCCCTTCCTGGCAATCACCCTCCTGACCCACCCTCCCACACTCACGGACTGGCTTAGACATCCTGTCCTGGACTTGCAAATTTAAAGTGTATGACTCTCTGTTCGCTTTCTTTATAGTTCTTAACACAGTTTTTAATAGTCATACATATGTATGTGTGTGTTTTAAATCCCTAATTCACTCACCACACGGCAGGCTGAATGGGACAGGGTTTATATACACATAATCCACCATGATAGAATGGATGACATAGGCTTTCAGTTAGTATATACAGTCTGATAAGCCAATTTCTCTCAGTCATCCACATTTGATGCAAAGTCAGTAAGATACTATTTCGCTGGGAAGATGAAGGCAGAGATATTTTGTCTACCATTCTGACATAAGAATTTTACTAATTTTATGGTGAGTTCTACATAAAAATCTGTTTCTACTCTCTTGCTTGACAGCATTTAGTTCAGTTTTAGCCAAAATTGGAAGGACTGATGCCTACAGACATGTGGCATTGTGTTATTTGTTTACCTTTCACTTTCACTGGTAAGTACCAAACTCATCAGAAAAGGGGAAAATGGGGTACACTAACCCAATTTTCCATTTCCCTCCTAACGTTCGTTTCTGTGACTGTATGATGAAAAGCTGTCCTCAGGATGTGTCCCTTCCTGCCTTTTCTGGCTCCATGTGACTCTGAGCCACAGGTGATATGGTGGAGCCCGGCACCCCTCACGGTGCAAGCTTTGAACTTCCAGCTCCAGACTGTTGGAACCCTGCCTTGTCCAGATGCAGTCTGAGACACTAGTTTAAGTTACATCATTGTCGTTTGATGGGTCCAGAGTTTTCTCCCAAGTATGGGCCTCTGGAATTCCTGCTAAAATTCTTCATAAAACTTTTAGGAGTTGATCCCATCTACCTATCTTATGTTTAAAAACAAGTTAGTAGATTGTCAGGATCCTTATGATATTCATAATGTAAATAAAATCAGTCGTAAGTGTAGGTAACTTTTCATTTGTTTCTGAAATAATTGATGTAGGTGTACGAGATGATGTATCTTAAAACCACAGCAGAGTCAGTCAGGCAGCTCCCCTTTCTGTCTTAAAACCAGAAGGGGGATCCTTTGTTCTGTGGTTGAGTCACCAGTTCCAATCAGAGGGAAGTATTGCCTTGATCGCCTAGGAGATGCAAGTGCTCATGAAAGGGTACACTCTCAGGTGTGGGAACTGCGGGCAGAAGACAAGCTAGAGTGTCGGGTGTGTCTGTGTAGTCTGTGCGCGAACCAGTCAGAAGGTGAGTTCGCTTACGTGCAAACCTTACAGAAGGAGGTAAGGAACAGTTGGGCGTCAGTGTCTAGTAAATGTATTTTTTTAAAAATATAATGTAGTTATTTTACTTTGTGGTTAATTAATGAGGGAAATTCTTGCATTTTTTTTTCCTTAGGCACTTTTGAATCAAATCATGCAGTTACTGCAGGTTAGAATAAGATAAGTTTAACAACACTTTCCTTATTATTGTATTCATTAGAAGGATATGAATGACAGGTATACTTTAAATAATTAATTTCATGCTACAGAAATAGCCTGGAAAGGTTAGACAGCATTTTAAAATTCAAATTTTAAGGTATATAGCTCAATGCATAACTATGGTAGAAATCTTCAAAAATAAAGTGTCCCTCAAAATCCATTACAAAGCTATTTAACATTTTATTTTAACACAGAACACATCTCTGTTAATTTAGTCACCAACTTTTTGATGTAATGACAAGTCTTTTTCTTTGCAAATAAATCATTGGTGGGAGTTTTGCCTTGTTTTCTGTTTTTGCATACCACATACACACTCACTGCATTGTCTATGATTTGCATATTGAAAGACATTTTGTTAAAGAAAAATTGCTATTCTGAGTTCTAGAACCTTCTAGATTATTTATACCCCTGCCCTCACCTCTTCTGGTTGTCTTGACTACCCTTAATTTGACAACAATTTCTTTCTAGAGGATTGCCTTCATTAAGTCTCTCATAAAAATAATACAGTTTTCATAGAAATAATAACTCTTTTACTAGTAAATTTACCAGTGTTGGAAATATTAAAATAAATGTTTTAATAATAAGTACCACTAGCATAGACAGGATTACAGGCAAGCTCAGTTGACTCTTAGCAAGTTTACAACAGACCTAATAGCAGCAGAAGTGCTAGAATTTACTTTTAAACCACTTTTAAGTGTGAATGTAATTCAGTCACATTTGTTTTTCTGAGTGATGACTGACTCCAGTCTTGACAAAGTGCGTCTGAGTCATACCGGCATTCAGGTAGCATCTCATGCTGCCTCATAGTAAGAACTCAACACAGGCTCAGTGTTTAATAAACAGAAGAAGGAAGGGATCATTCCAACGTGGATTGGTTATTGCTTTTCAGAAATAGACCTTTACTTCGGAAGAGCAAGTGCCAGTTTAGTGATAGATAAGAATTTGTCAGGTTGATTTCCAAGTAAGACTCCTTCCTTGTTGCCTATGCCCCTAGTGTCATTGTGTTGGGACTACCTGCCGGATGCACAGGGACAGTACAATAGAAACAGCGCTACGTATCTCATCACTGAGTATCACTACGGTCACCTTGGAAGCACTCCCCTTGGGAAGCTGTGCACCGACACCAGTGCCTAGTCCACCCTTCAAAGCAATTTTGGAACTCTTTCTCTGGAATGGCCGTCAGCGCTGTTGTCATACCCAAACTCTAACAATTAAGTTCACGAACTTGCCGCCGTGCGCGTACGTTGACAGCCCTGTACAAACAGCTCAGTAAGGTGTCATAACCTTGGCAATTATCAGTACGAAGACAGCTCTGATGGCCGTTCCAGAGAAGGAGTTCCAAAACCGAAGGGTGGACTAGGCGCTGACATTAGTGCACGGCTTCCCAAGGGGAGTCCTTGGAAGGTGACCGTAGTGATACTCAACAATGAGGTAGGTAGCACTTTTTCTAGGATGAGTTCGCTAACTTAATTGTCCAGCCTTGCATACTGGGCTCTGTGTGCGCAAGGACCATAGAACCTGTATTTGTCATTTTGCCACTACATAACTGAGACGCTCATGGTGCCTGGGATTGGAGAACTGAGGGGAAGCCCAATGCAAGGCCATGTGACGTAGCAGGGTCAACCCCTGAGTTCCATAGCTACCAGCTGAGAGTGTTCAGGGTCCCGTGGTTGTCAGTCAGAATGGCTTACTCAGTAGTGGAGCGTGTTGGTGAGTCTGGCTGAGTCAGGGGTACCACTCGAGTGGAAGTCAATTAAGAGAGTCCATCACCGTTGTGGAGCCAATACCCTTTAAGTACTAAAAACCTAGAAGAAGTCAGACGCTCTGATTGAAATGCCGTGACAGGGGCCCTAGCAGAGCGCTGTGGAGGAGCAAAAGCAGTCAGTGAGCACTGGAACCCTGTGTGCAGGAAGCTCAGGTAGGAACACCTTTGCTTTGGTGCCAGCTGCTGTGGAAAGTGGTGAATGAGACCTCGGTTTATTTCATCGGTGATACTGTCTCTGATTTCAAGACATAAAGTAGTTTTTTTTTTTAAAAAAAGAGTTTTTCTTGTTGTAGAGGGACTTTACCAATTAATTAGAACAAATGAGGTTTTGCTTGAATTTGTAAGGCAATATGAACATCAGAAAATTATTATTAGCAGAGAGAGAACCACAACAGAAACTATCTCCTAGAAATCATCTTGATGTATTTTCCAAGCGTATTCCCACCAAGATTTCATTCACCGGGTCTCTCGCAGAGGTCCCTGAGGGAGACCATCGCCCGATACGTACTCAACTAAAATAGCCATCCATGAATTGCTTTTTAATAAACAGTTCTTCAACACACAGCCCTAAGATGTATGAATAAAGGCGCCATATGTGATTATTGCAAGAAAACAAAATATTGTAAGAATTATAATATTTAAAAGATATCCTAAGAGAAAAGAACAGCTTTCGAAGTCTGTGCATCCTTTCCTGGTTACAGGAATCAGAGAGGGTGTGAGATTTGAGGAGGCAGGTTTTGTTTTTGTTTGTTTTTGGTAAAGAACTTGTATCTATATTCCAGTTAGTTATCATAACATATATTTACATATTTCTCTATCCATGGAGACAAATAGTTTTTCAGGATACCTTGATAATCCTTTCTTTACCTTAAGACTACTTAAGAAAAGAGAAGAATAATTTAGAGTGAATATTAGAGAGTTTTGTTGTAGAATCCTAAATGGAGTAAAAGAGGAATAAAAAAAAATGATATTAATTAGACTCAGGACATTTCAGAAAGTGTAGACCCTAAAAATGAATTTTTGAACAAAAATGGGAAATAAGAAAAACTGTGGTACAAACCATGTCGTGAATTTGGAATAAGTCCCTCAGGAAAATTCCTATCTACATTTTGGGGCTTAGTGTCCCTCCTCTAAATGTGGCAGACTTTAATTCATTTATGGTCTAAATTTCTAATTTCCTATAGATTATAGAAACTCAGGAATGAAAAATGACATTTAAAAATCCTGAGATTTTAGCTGAAAGGATTCAGAAGTACAAATTGGTAGTTGCACAATAATCATAAAGAATATAGCATAAGGAATATAGTCAATAATGTGGTAATAACTGTGGAGTGTCAGGTGGGTACTAGACTGGTTGAGAGATCACTTCTTAAATGATATAAATTTTGAACCACTATGCTGTGCTCCTGAAATTAATATAAAATAATATTCAATGTCAACTGTAATTGAAAAACTAAGAAAGGGGGTGGGGAAGGTGAAGGGGAATAAGAGGTTCAAATTTCCAGGTATAAAATAAGTTAAGTCATGAGGACGTAATGTAGAGTATGGGCAATACAGCCAGTTACTGTGATAGTGTGGTACAGAGTCAGATGGTTGCCGGACTTACCGTGGTGATTACTTCTTAAGGTATATAAATGTTGAATAACTGGTATACACCCAAAACTGATATGTTGTATGTTAGCTATATTTTAATAAAAATCTTTTAAAAAATCCTGAGATTTTAGTGCATAATTCTTGTTAATAGGATTTGAGTTCATGCCTAATTGCATTTATGATCAATGTTCAAGTTGAGGTTGTTCTTTTAATTAAAAAAATTATGCTTAATTAAGCTTTATACAGGGGAAAGTGCCAGGAATTTAAACTTTGCTATCATTCATTTTTAAGGTAGCTTTTATCTGATCTAATTAAAAATCAAGTACTATTTCAAAAGCTTAGAGATAAATGTGCTATTTAATTTATCCTGTTTTTTTTTTTTCTTTTACGGCAGATTAAATACAAAGAAAAATTTGATAATGAAATGAAGGATAAGAAACATCATTACAACCCCTTGGAAAGTGTGTCTTCTAGGCAAACCCAGCTCGCCACAGAACTGGCCAGTAATGTGAGTTACTTTGTGTCTTGTGACTGGTAATTCATAGACAATTATTTTCAATGTCTTTTGATTCTTGTTTGCTCTGAATTGGCTGTATTGTAATTACTGATATTTAAACAAAATCACATGATTTCCAAGCAATTTTAATTGAAAACACAAAAGCATATTTTCCTGAAGCTTTTTTTGAAAAAAAAAAAAAAAAGTATTATTGTAGTTTACTGATAATGGTTACTGATTACTAATTAGTTGATAAGTAGGAATAGTATTGCTAATACAATTATTATATTTGATCAAGAGTAGAAATAGATTAGAGTTGTATGGTAAAGAAGTGTGTAGTATCATAAAATAGGGGTATGTAATTATGTCCTCAAACTGGGCCTTATTTGTGAGGTACTGTCTGGTACATGGCATTTCATCGTAAAGAACTTTTCAGAAATTGTACCTGGAATGGCTTCACAAGATTTGTTTCCATTTTATATTTTTGAAAAAGTCAAGTTTCAATTTACAGGGAGAGATGCTTTAAGTTTTTATTACAATTAAGCAGAGTATAAAAACAGGAACCTGGAGAAAAATGGATCACTTTGCTATCGTTGCAGGATGTACAGAGGACCTTTAATTATTGTTGAACTGTTGCTTTGTTAGATCATTTAAATCTTTCAACTCCTGTCATATCCTGCAGATGTAGTGTATTTTACTTTCACTAATGATTGTAGAAACCATTGTATTTGTGTTCATTAACCAAATT
Organism: Lyroderma lyra; assembly: GCA_004026885.1. Taxonomy (NCBI): domain Eukaryota; kingdom Metazoa; phylum Chordata; class Mammalia; order Chiroptera; family Megadermatidae; genus Lyroderma; species Lyroderma lyra. The sequence goes on from PVJL010001910.1 coordinate 51,233, forward strand.
TTGTTTATCACCAGCAATGGAAATGGGTGTTTCTGTCTTTTCAGACCCCCGTAAACATCAGAATGATTTCTCTCCCTCCCTCTCCCCCATCTTCCCTCCCTCCCTCCTTACCCGCCTCCTCCCTCCCCCCTCCCCGACCCCCGTCCTCCCTCCCTCCCTCCCTCCCTTCCTTCCTTCCTTCCTTCCAAAACATAAAGCAAATAGAGTTGGAATATACTTAAAGGAACCTGGAGCATAGTGCCTGCTCCCTTTCTTAATATTATACCTTCGTCTTCCTGTGCCTCAGTTTCCTCACCTGTGAATGAGATAGTTGATACTTGTAACATGTTTAGAAAAGTGTTTGGCACACAGTAAATGCTCAGTATATTTTCTATTATTAATATTTTATTATTATGATTACTTACATTATTATATTTCCAAAGCAGTTGGTGAAAAAAATATTTGTATAGCAATAGCATGAAAAGTACCAACAGCCCTAAAATTGCCAAAAGGCAAAATCAAAATATGGCAGTAATTTCTAAAGAATAAAGTTGCTATTCAACTTTATTCAAAAAAACCCTTTAGGTTTTGAAAGCAGAATTTCTGTTAAAATTACTTGATTCTATTAACAAAACCTTTTGGAATGATAGTCAATAAAAGGAATGACTAAAATATATTCAAGTCCCTAGAAGTAACTTTTGAAAAATCATTCATTAGTAAATGAGCACCATCTAGCGGCTACTTGCAAATTCATCTGTCAGTTTACCACTAGTTTTTTATGATATTGAGCATGATAGTGGCACTAATGCAAAAGCATCATATTTTCTTCTCCTGGATGGTATTTTGTTCCATGTTATTTTCATAGGTGAAGTACAAGAAAGACATTCAAAACATGCACGATCCAGTTTCGGATCTCCCAAGCTTGTTTTTAGACCATGCTTTGAAAGTCACCAAAATGCTCAGCGGAGTAAGTGGGCTGCCAGGCAGCCGTAGATGTTCTGTGGCTCCCTGGGCCACTGTGCCTGCCGTGCTCATGGTGCACCTGCTTCTTTAGATGTGCCTGGGCATCACTGCTCCCTGAATAACTGACCCACCGAAAAGTAGTGGTTTGCTTGCTTACATCCCACCAGAGCTGTTGCTTGGGTTGGGCTTGGTTTGTTTGTGAGTTTTGCTAGTTTTCTGGTATCTCTTGAATGCAGACTGTCTTGTTGAACAAACACACTTCTAAGTGTTTGGGTGAGTGTTCTTTCTGCCTTTCTTCTTCCCCTTTCTTCGTTCCCATTTGATCAAAGCCCCTTGAAGGTCAGGCTGTTAAGTCAGACATCTTCTATTTTAGGCAGCCCAGAGCAGAGTGTCTGGGACTTGAGAGGGCCAGGACTCTTAGCAACATTGGTTGCATCCCATGTTTTCTTGGATGCAACCAGGAGGGGAGAGTCATACACTGACTGCCAAGTGGTCATTTCATCAGAACTCACCTCCAGACTCTGTTTCAAACATTTAGTGACATCACTGACTCTCCTAACTGATGGCCTGGCTCACCCGTGCCTCCATTTTCTACATCCCAGAATGCCCCATGGTGACAATGAACTCTAACTTGACCTCATACTATTTCTACACCTATTTTCATAATTACTCACTCAAAAGTATCCAAATTTATTGACTGTCTGCTTTGGGTCAGCTACAGATCAGATGGAAAAGTGTGTTGGACGAGGAATGTGGAAAAGTGAAAGACTCATCTTTAGGAGATGTGCTCACAGTCATGAATTCAAAAACCTGTAGTCAAAACCTGGTTCCCAAACTATTAAATACTAAGATGCAGCTTTCATTCAGGTTTGAAAATGTCTCCTCTTGGCTTTGAGGCATTGAAACTTCTGTTCATGATGTTGTAATTCTTCTCTCTCTACTGCCACCACCACTCATCCTTCTTGCATGCATTATGCATGTAAATAGCTCATACTTGCAGAGTTTTAAATTAATCAATTAATTAATTTTTATCGCTGTTCCTTGGAGGAAAAGCAGTTTGTCATTCCATCCAGTTTTTTGAGCAGAGAATGAAAGTGCGAGAACCATCAGGCCCAGAATTAGGCCCAGTCCCAGAACACTTCATTCCTGCTGTCCTGAGGTTCCAACACCCAGGTGTCAGTGTCACGTTTTCCTCTGTGACACTCAGGTATGCTTCTGAAATCGGTACGTGTCCATTTCCTGAGCTGCTCTCTTCAAGGTCATTCTTGGCGTCCAGTTTTGAGCCTTGTGCTGGCATTTTGCCCTGGACTGTTCCTCATCCATTCTTGGGTTAAATTTCCTTAGGACTTGAGGATTCATGTGCAAGTTGGCCGGTAAAAATATTATGGTGGTAGTTTAAAATTTGGTAGCTGGAGGAATGCATGACACTCACGGGCAATATTTCTCTTCAAGAATATCGACCTTTATTTTATAATAATGGCAAAAAAAAATCATAGCTTAATATAAATTGTTTCTAGCATCTCTTCAACAGAGCAAGTCCAGCAAAGTCTCATATTTTATTTTATATACCATTTATAAAGTATAAATCTTTGTTCAGTTTATGCTTTTGCCTCGACTATAGACTTTTTGCCCCATAGAAAAAATGAACTTTGATAATTCCTTCATGAGAGAGAAAGTTTAAGACTCAATAAATGTGTTACTCTGAGGCATCTATTTGTTAAAGTTGGCTTAAATTGATTGTACATTAGAACTGCCTTTTAAATTTTAAAGAGAATTGGAATTTCATTGATTTATAAAGACAACTTAATTTCATTAAAAAGTCAACTAAGAGAATGCTTAACAAAAAGACATTCTGCCAGAATTACTTGTCAGTTTATTATAAATGGCTGGTTTTAGGGACCTCTAAATTCTTTGGTATAAATCATAGTTTAAACAATGTTAACACAGGTGAAGTTAGTGCTTATGAGTTTGTGCGGCCATACTAATTAACTTGAGGGAATATTCTCTCCTGGAAAACAGCTCTGGAAGCTTTCAGAGTCTTTTATAACTGCATACATTAAAAAATATGTATATTGTGTTATTGTCAGTAACTTCCACTAGGAGGCAGCAAAGACTATTACATAAGGAACAGCGAGCATGAAAATTCTTTGCAAATCTTAGTTCAAATAAATTTTGTTTATTTTATTTAAAAAAATTTTTTAAATGAGAGTTTCTGAAACTAAAAAAGAGCATTGTCTTAGGGACAGTATTTATGGACCTTTTCCCTGTGTATATCCATTATTCCAGACATAATATCCTAGGCTTTATTCGTCCTGAATTTTAACTCAATGTGGAATATGTTTTAGCTTGTTACATTCAAAATTATTTTATGAACATATATTATAAAATAACTTCTAATCAAATAATAAAGTTTCTAAGTCTATTGAAATTATTTATTTATTTATTTAAATGCGCAGAGGAGCCAAGATTTAGAACTTGTTCTCTTCAGTCAGGATATGCTATGTGAACATTTTCGTGAGCTCCCTGGGACTGCTTCTCTCTCACTGTACTCCAGTTAGAGTAACTCAGCGTCCTCATCACCTGAAAGCGCCTCTGGGACCGTGCCGTGTCCCTGTGGAGCAGCCGTCCTCAGTGTGCGCTGCCACCCCTCCCAGCCCTGGCACTGGGCCTTCCCGATTCACTCGCAGCTCCCTCCACACGACACCCAGTTGGCATCTTCACCCAAGTCCTCCTGGCCTAATGAGCAACCAACTTTAGCTTAAGTCTCTGAGCCTTGAGTCATTGAGAGTTTCCACTCCCCCAGTAGGGCCAAGTCCCCCAGCGTGCAGCCCTCCACTGCAGAAATCAGGAAGTAATTTCAGCCTCACCGCTGCCTGGTGTACTTGGAGTGCTACACTTGCCCAGTTGGGCATCTTTCTCCATCCTGGTCTCTTCCAGAGATACCTTTTAGTCTGTGTCTAAATAGTGGTCTTTCTCACTAATGTCTTTACTTTAAAAATTCAGCCAACCATACCCAGATTCCTCAGTTTCTCTTGTAGGCACCTCCTACCCCCTCCTTTTAGGAAAACTAGTCGGATTATTTCTCACTCGCTTTCCTTATGAGCCTGAATCTTCCTCGTGACCAGCCCGTGTGTGTACAGCTTTCTCCTTTCCGTCTCCAGGTTTCCTTTCCTCTGTTCTCCCTTCTTCCCCTTCTTTCTCTTGCAGTCACTAGCACACACCTTCCTGTTCCAGGACAAGGGAGGTCAGATCGCCTCTATCTTGCCCACCTGGCCCGTTCACTCTAGTCCTGTCACTGGCTTTCTAGTAGTCGCTCCCCAGTGTCGGCTCGGACTGTGTTCATGGCTAATTGTCTGCTTCTCCCTTGACTGTTGCGTGGGCTGTTCTCGTTGACCACCTAGAGCTGGTCTCTTGCCCCTGAGCAGTGTCAGAAGCCTATGCGATCCATCACCTGATGCCGGTGGGAACCTGGGGCCGCTCCGCAGCTCTTGTTGGCGTGTGTGTTTCAGTTCGCACTCCTAAGTACTAGTTGCTCTAATCAGTGGCTCTTTTATTCTTAATTTAGTTTCATGTTCTTTCTTTTAGCGAGAGTATAGAAAGCTTTTTGAGGAAAACAAAGGAATGTATCATTTTGATGGGGATGCTGTGGAACACCTGCATCACAAAGGCAATTCTGTGCTCCAGAGTCAGGTACGTTCCCTGCCACCCCAGTGCCCCCACGCCTGGATCCTCTAACAGTCTAACCCCCCCTGCCACGTGTCTTGACTGCGACCGCGCAGCTGCTGAAAGCGTGTGCACCCCGAGAAAGTGACCGTTGCTTCCAAAAATCTCCAACCCTATTCTCTCTGTAGTGAGTTGGGGAAGTTTGAACCATTTTTCAATGTTAAGGGATTTATGACCTAACAGTAACTTCATGGAATTGAAAACTTACAATATATGAATGAATAAAACAGTGATAAAAATCTCATGGTGATTTCAGTTTTTATAGTATACTGATTTGTCTACATTTTTTGGGCTGCAAAATTGGTTTTCCAGGCACAAGGTTTATTAAATTCTCCGTTCAATGAGAAGTGTTATTAAAACAGGAAAACTACCTTACCACTGTAAGCTGCGTCAATGTTCCTATGAACTTCTGTCTACTCCCTGAAAGAAATTTAAAAAAATATCTTTTTCCTTGAACACTTCGAAGTTGATATCTCTATATTTTTTATTCTGAGTTTCAGTAGTTGCAAAAGATGTCACTCCAGCATCTATTAAATTAAATTTTACATCACTCTTTTAAATGTGTCCTATGGAACATAAATTCCATAACAATTTGATACCCACACTCATTTATTTAAAAACTACACAAACCATCTCCGTTTTAAGGTTTGGAAATGTATATTTGTTTTTTCTTTGCATTCTTATTTTCATTTCATTTTTCCACAAAATTGTATCTGTATACAGTATGTTTTTATACTTCAAATATTTTCATTGGTCACTCTATTATCCTTCTTGAACCAAACCATGCCTACAAATTTTAAAATTTGTTGTATTTCCTGCCACCACAAAATTCTAAGTATTAAAAAGTTTTCTGGACTTAACTATCATTAATCATTATTATTACACAACTTGAGAATCAGTTTCATAATTATTAAACATCACAACTTCTATAAAAATACATTTCTGAATGAAGTGAATTATGATCAAAACTTTTCTATGAATTTAATTTCAAAAGGTCTATTTCTAAAACAGCCACAACCACTCTGACAGCCCACACATAAATTGTAGTTTTTGCTATTAGTGTATGGAAAATATTGATCATTTTATGAACTGAGGTAGGATAAGGACTGGTTGTAATTGCAATAAATAATTCACGGTATGATTATCAAAGCATGCATAGCGAAAGTGAAAGAAATCGCATGAAAATTCTGTGTGTGTTTTACTCAGTGTCTGGAAAAATCCAGTGGTCTCAGAGGACCGTGTCTTCTCTTTGACAGAAGGATAGAGAATCACACCCGTGTTTTCCTCTCGTTCGTGATTTATTGATAGAAGCTCCAAGCTGTCCCAGGTCTCTCTGTTTCTGTGTCTCTCTGTCTCTCTGTTTCTCTCAGCGTGTCTATTTCTCTGTCTCTCTCTTTCTATCTCTGTGTGTGCACACGTGTGTCTGTATACCATGTGAATATACATATATAACCATACATGATATATATCTATATCATATGTCTCAGCTATTTAAATACTTTGTATGAGCTCTAGAACTACATCATTTAATAGTTCTAAGCTATTTTTATCCCTTAAAAATTATATATATCCCCTGTTTACTTTCTTTGCACGTCGTTAACCACAGGGAACCCAGTGATCAACCTAAATGTGATTTTAGAAAATAGCATGATTCAGTTTGGACTTATTTCCTTTAGTTGCTCTATTCATGTAAGGGCTTGTGAGCTTTACGTGCCTTTTATACTGTTTTCAAATGAAGGTGAAGTACAGAGAAGAATATGAGAAAAATAAAGGGAAATCGATGCTTGAATTTGTGGAGACGCCGTCGTATCAAGCTTCAAAGGAGGCTCAGAGGATGCAGAGTGAGGTGCGTCCCTTTGCGTTTTACCAGCTGTTGACCGCAGGCTTGATGTTTTATCATTCAAAAGGAACCAGGAAAGTGGTCGAGAAGGGTTAGTGGGTTTAGAGGCCCCTGCACCGGAAGGCCCCGGAACCGCCATTCTATACCCAGCTGCCTTGTCTGCGTCACTGGGATCTTCTGGCCCTGAGTTTTCCCCATTTGGCAAATGCAGATAGATGTCAGGCCAGGTGAGCTCTTAATGTCCCTCTCAGCTCTCACGTACTATGATTTAAAAACTGACACTTTCACGTTGTGTCCATGTAAAAACTGTGATGAGCAGAAAAAAAAAAAAAAGAAATTGAAGAGCTGGTTGTTTTATTTACCTTTTTTTCAATGACAATAGAGCTAACCTTTATGAAATACTCTGTGCTAAGTAATATGTTAAGTGCTTTATGTTTTATCAACTTTATTCTCTGCTTAAGATAATGCTAAATTACGCTTATTTTCCACACAGTTTTCACTCTATCCCAGTAAAATTTCTTCTGTTCTTATTTTTTATTTTCCTACTTTTTTTTTTTGGTGGGAGGCAGACACCAGCCACAGAAGGTTTTGTTGGCAACCAACATCCCAATTCTTTGGGTACAGCCAACTTATTACGTCAGAGGGACAGAAATGGTGACAGCAGCCTGTTACAATTGCAGTGCTTCACTCCAGGCGTGCTCAGTGGGCAAGACCTTTTCTATTCCCCAATAACAGCAGCAAAACAAGGGGGAATGATAACTTCTGGACAATAAAACTCTCATAGGAATGTTTTAAACATTAGAGGTGCTATTTGCCGCGATGCAGTAATTCATCATCTCAGGGAAAGGGCATTCAGACATTACTGTGCCCTGTCAAATAGTCTAAGTTGGTTAATTTCTTTTTCAAGCAAGAGAGGAGAAAATAATTACTTACATTTTTATGTCTTATATCTTCTTAAGCCAATTAACCAACCCCCAACATATGTATATATTTGCTTTTCAAAGAATCAATAGGTGAAGTAGATTAAATTGTCTTTATTTACATGAAATGCTCAGTTGATTTTCCACTGGGGATGAACTCTCAAATGAGAAAAGATTTCCCAAGTCCAATTTTCACTGTACAGATGACAGGGACTTTAAAGGAGGCCTCAGCATTGAAAAAGTGCTACACCTTCAATGTGGCTTGTTTCCCTGTGCAGATTTTGAAGTCTGATAAGCTAGACTTGGCTTTTACCATTGCTGTAGCTCCACAGAACAAAAGGAAAATTAAATGTTGACAACTGAAAAAAAAAATCAGTCCAATGAACTAATTGATCGCTTTTGGTTGGCTGTTTCGACAACAGGTGTAAATCGTCTGTAACGTTTAACTCTAGTTACGCATTTATTATATGCATAATTCACACCGTGGTATGTGTGTGCCTTTTGTTAATATTGACTTTGACTTTTTGCTCTTCTGATTCCTTGTATCGTCGCTAGTGGGGAATTGTCCTTTGCAGAGGCTGAGACACATTTCCCTTCAATTACAGCTGTTGACTATTTGCTTTTTAAGCTCAGCAATTATGTTTCTGCTTAGAAGAGCTTGAGGAAGAAGAAATCTTCCAACAGAAAATATCTTTGGACCAAATTTACACTGTGAAGATTTATACTCTGTACTTTATCCTATATAATTGAGTATATAAATTTTAAGCTAGGAAAATAAAATATCTAAACATCTGAGTTGGACAGAGTCTGATGTGAAATGTTATCTTTACATGCGGGACCGAGGAAGTAGATACAAAGAGAACCACCTGGCTTAGGGGATGGTGTTTACCCTGAAGTGGTAAACTTGACCGTGAGCTTCTAGGGGTAAAGGTAAGTACTGATGATCTCAGGAAAAGCTACTCTTATTATTGTTATAGCCTGCAATTATGCTTCTTTCACCTTCTTCTAATGCCAGGTGTAGGTTTAATCAGTGTTTTCTAAAATCTCTAAGTCTGGCTCTGAATAGTTCTTTGTCTTCTGTTTTACAAATAGATCACTCCTAACAAAAAGCAGACTAAAGCTTTTTTCCCCTTCAGTTATATATTGGCCGGTTCTAGTCATAATCAACCTTCCTTAATGACTTTACTTCAGTAAAATATTTTTTTCCCAGAGGAGAAGGGCTTTTGAAATGAAATATCTGAAAGTAAATAAAGACACACATACTTATATTCTACTTTTTTTTAAAGAGTCATTTTTGGCCTGGAAATTTCCCATAGTCAGCCCTACAACTGTTTTATCTCAGTGAGTTTTATGGAAGAGAACAGTCTCTCAACATTGTTCTTTGGTATGTCTATAGTTCCTTTAGTTCAGAATGTTCTCAGTACAATTTTTTTTAATTATCTTCGTTAATTTTAGTATTTATAGAACCTCCACTGTGGCCTTTTCTTTGGCTATACCCAGATTATTTGTTAAGTAGCCATATGTAACACAAATGTAGGTGAGGAGGCAACCAATTCTCTTCTCCTTGCTCATGGTTTGGAGAATTTCTTTATTCAGTTACCTATCTCTGTAGAGAGTGTATAATCGGCCTGGCAGTAGCTTTTCATTTTGTATTAATGATAACTCCATGCAAAATTCACTTGTTTTGATTATCTTGGTGATAAAATTTGAATAAAATATTTAGTTGGTAAAATGGGGCTCTTGTTTGGTAAAAATTTCATGTGGGTAGACATTTTTGTTGGTTAGAGAGGTTGTCTTTTTAGGCTGAGAGCACGGGTTTCCATTGCTCTTTCAAATGCATAGTGAAAATGGCAGGATTTCGAGAATCAGAGCCCAACCGTGACAGGATAGTCCAATTAAATAGCTAATTTTTTTGGTTCTCCTCCACGAATTGACTGATGTCAAACAATAACAGGTTATTCATAAGATTTAAACAGAATGCTTTCCCAGAGGGAGCAGGTACCTGACGATTCTGCTTTTGTTTGGTGGAATTCTAAAATTTATGGCAAAGTTGAAGTTATTTTCCTATTGATAAGAAGACTCTGAAGTGGTAGAATTGTATAAGAAAAACATCAATTTTGTTTCAGGAGATTCTTGTCCTAGCATCTTTTAAATTCCCTAAATTTAAAATGATCTGACCTTCTTTAACAGAAAGTTTACAGAGAAGACTTTGAGAAGGAGATTAAAGGAAGATCATCACAGGATTTAGATAAGACCCCAGAGTTTTTACACGTAAAGTACATCACCAACCTTCTGAAGGAGGTATGATCTGCTATTGACCATTAAATATTGCAAAAGAGAACTGAAAACTACAGAAATAACCCTGGAACTATTTACTTACCCATTCTCTACTAATCCAGTGAGTTTCAGATATTAATCCATTCCTCTTTCCCTCACTTTGACCTATGCTAATAGAGGTTTTTATTTTCATGTGAGAATCAGCTTTGTCTGTAACTTCCCGGTAGCATTCTCATGACATTTGATACCACAAATGAGGTGCTCATGGATGAAGGTCTGGATAAATGGTACATTTTTTATAAGATGTATTCTAAGTAAGGAAAAATAATATATTTAGCATATAGAACACAGGAGCTCATGTCCATTTTTTATTTTATTCTTAGCAGGATTTCTCCCACAAATTTAGTGGTGCATTTATTGAACATTAATGTCCTCAAATTAACAATATCATGCTCATTGTCTATCCGTTTAATTTTTTTTTCTTTCTAAATGACTGCAAGGTAACTTGGAGCTCTTCCAACTCTCTGTTTAGATTCTTTTTACATTAAGGGAAAGTGTTAGAGAACTCCATTTCATCCTGAATTTTGAACTGAAGAAATTATTCCTGAAAGTAATGTCTTAAACCAGTGAAATAAATGAATATAATTACCTACGTAGACGCATACCACCATGAACTTCTTACAAATGAAGTGCCAGCTGGCTTTAACCATTTAACTGCTTTTATACATTTAATGTGATTCATTGTTGTCATATATGTGGGGCTGAAATAGGCACATAATTTATGAAAGAGTTATCTTGCTAGCTTATCTTTTCTCACTTCTCATTTCTATAAAATATTTTGAAGTTGAAGACTAATCAAATGACAGCTTCCTGCTGTAATTGTCTTCCATTAACAAATATGCAGCATTTATGTGAATAGTTCAAAGAGAAATCTTTTCATAATTTATATACACATGACAATGTGAGCTGTATTTTGAGATCTATAAGTGAGTGACTTTAATACAACACCATCGCCTTTTTCTTTTATGCTTCTTTTAGAGTGAATCTCTCTTTAGATTTATTGATTCAGCATGTATAACTCAAGACAGAAAAAAGGCCCAGAAGAGTATGATTAAAAATCTTTTAATTAAGTTATAGAGATGTCTAATTTTAAAAAGGGACTCTTAGCGACTTAATGAAATGGTAACTTTCCTTTCTAAGTGTAAGCATTTAGCTTTAAATTGTCTTCACGGTTTTTACTTCGTTGTGGTTTTTACATTAATGTGGCCATTTAGAGTGTTCAGAGTATCATTTTATCCTTCATTTCATTTGATTCCCCCAATTTCCCTTAAACGTTGGTAGGACAAGTATTTTTTTTTTTTCATTTTTCCCGTGTGGAAATCAAGGCTCAGTTACTTCAAGTGCTCCTGAAGGTCACATGACCAAATAATTGAAAGAACTCTGACTTTCCTCGAGGTCATTTGACACCAGAACTCTTTCCAAAATTACGTGCAGGTCACTACAATGTCTTATAGGGCATAGGTTAAGCAGACGACCAGCTAATTTAATTACGCTGGCCAAAGAGAAAATAACATGAAATGAACCTTAGAATTTACTGAACATGAGTTCTTATTATTAAGGGAAGTCTCATCTTTCTTCTGGCAAGTTCTTTAGAAATGCACCGTAGTTGAATTGAATTAAGAGATATTTATTATTTTTATAATACAATTGTTAGAAAACAAGAAATTCATTAGCACACACACACAAAACTTATATATGTATTAGCAAAAACATTTGGATCCACTTAAAATATAATATTAAAATAGGTGAAATTCAAACTATATTTTCAATTGGTAGGAGATTATTTGGTTTTATGAATCTTTGAATAAAATGGAAACATTTTTTTTTTTAACTTCGGCTATATCAATCTTTTTGATTTTGTAATTTTCTATTCTTTTTTAATTATGTTCTTTTGGTGATCATATTTTATAGACAGTTTTCAAAGAAATACTTAAAATAATTAATAAGAAGCATGTATTCCTGAGATCTTCCTTACCATTTAAAGGGAAGACATCTTTTTAAAAGTACAGCACCAATGTGATACCAAATATATATATATATATAATAGAAGAAAGGATAAAAGGAAAAAGACTGACACTCTAGACTGAAAGCCACTCTAAACATGATTAAAAGAGATAATTTTCTGTAGGCAATAAGAAGCGTGACTACCCAGGAGTCTGGTTCATTTCTTTCTAGAAATAGTTTCTCCTGTCTGTGATCTCCAGAAAATATCTAAAATCGTGTATAAGATAAAGAACTTCCAGTAAATTTCAAGCTGTAATATTCTTGTCTCATAGAAGGAATATAAAAAAGATTTGGAAAATGAAATAAAAGGGAAAGGAATGGATCTTAATTCAGAAGTTCTTGATATCCAACGAGCCAAACGAGCGTCTGAAATGGCTAGTGAGGTGAGTATATTTAACAACTCAGAGTGTATGAATTTCCAGATAAGATAAAGATTTACCTTACCTATAAACCTTTCTCAAAGGTTGTATTTATATTCCACTTTTATGTGTAAGATGATTATGAGTAGCTATGTCCTAGTAGTGTTTCCCCAATCAAGGAATTAAAAAAAAAAAAGAGATGCTCACCATCTCCTTTCTATGTGGTATGAGAAAAATGATTACTTCCCCACGTTAGAGAAAAATCTGCAATATGAACCAAAATAAATTTTTTTAAACTTGTAAAAGGCAGATTTAGGAAAGTTTTTATGTCTATTGCTAACAGCAGTTTAGAAGTTCACATCTCAACCCAAGACACTCTCACAGTCCTCGCCTAGATTGCTGAATGAGTCTAGTTAAGCCTCTTTGTCAAACAAAAGGGCCATTGCTCACTTTACATAAAATTTATAAGAAGGAGGGAAGCATCTTTGAAGTGCTTTCAGTCCTTTATGTCATTATTATATCACATTATTATGCATTATATCATTATTTTGGTGTCAAATAATGGCACTGTGCTTTAAGGAGAACCTAGCTGAATTTAGTAGTGAAAAAATTCAGTGCTTTATACCGATATGTTAATAAATTGTGATGGTGATGATGATGACACTATTAGTCATGTTGCAAATGATAGATACCCAACTCAAACTGGGATAAGCAATGAAGGAAATGCTTTAGCTTATGACTAGAGACGTACAGAGATCAAGTTTCCTTCAGGTTGGAATTCAAATGATGTCTCTCTTCCTTCATCTCTCAGTTCCATTACCTTCTCTGATGGCCCCTCTTACTGCCAAGATAACTCATATCTGTGGCCAGTAATCCCAGTGGGACGTGAGCATCTGTTTTCTTATAGTTACAGTTAATGTCCAAGAATTGAATGTCATTGTGGATCATTGTCTATCCTGTGCCCACACCTGACCCAATCATTGTGCCTGGGGTCAGGAGAGTATAATGCGCTGATGACTTAGGATGATTCTCATGATCACCCATTTGTTTAGTTGACTCCCTAGGTAGTTTGAAGATGTTTTAAGTAGGAAATATTATAAATTGTTATGTGTTTTTAAAAAATTTACATCCATCTTTGATCATATTCATCTTCTTTAAGTAAATTAAAGCAAACATTCAAAGCACTTTAGTGGAATTAAAAATACATGTGGGGGGTAGGGAAATCAACCCACCCAAAGTGTATGGATTGAGAGGGGTTAGAGGTAGTTCCTGAAAGGAAGATTGTGGAATGTTTTGTCAAAAAGAAGAAGGAATGGATGCTGGTCAAGGAAAAAACAACAGATGTCCATTATTGATGTCTTTGGCTAATATTGTTATAATATTTTCCTACAGTAGTAATATTTTTAAATAAATTCTTCTGTTATGGTGACATATCCAGTCTACATTTAGAGGTAGATCTTGTAATCCCTTGTCAGTAATACTTGGAAATATTGTTTTAAACTCTCAATGGCAGAGTCTAGGCAGATGCAGTTGAATGGCAAGATGGTGGCAGGAGCAACAATAAATCATGTCTTAGTACACAGGTACAGGAGTAAAAGACCAGAAGAAGCTATCAATTATTGAGTACCTACTGTGTGCATGGCACCAGGCTATATGCTGTCTCATCGACCTCACAGTGTTCCTACATGATGAGTAAATCAGAAATGTTAAGAGGCATTCCCAGTGTCACACAGCTATTGAGTGCTCTGCCCTTAAAGTCAGTCTTCTTTCTACAACATCCAGTCATTTAAATCTGCCTCCCTATCCTGCTGGCTCTAAGACAATTGTTAGTGAAAATTCTCACCTGGCAATTGTTTTATAGTAAAATTCTTCACGGCTTTATATACCCTTCGTCAGTGAGAATAGTGATTATAGTCCTAAGCAGTTAGAAAATTTAGTTCTAGGTGATCACTCATAGGACAAAGTAAGCTGTGTTTTCTTCTCTTTTTTTCTTTCTTTCTTTTTTTACAAATATGTTTAGCCATTTTTGGTTATTATTGAATACAAATAGATGTTTGTCCCCTGAGTGTCTTGAATGTTGTACAATGTTGCTTCTTTACAGAAAGAATACAAGAAAGACCTGGAGTCAACAATTAAAGGCAAAGGGATGCAAGTTGGCACCGACACCCTTGAAATACAACACGCCAAAAAAGCGTCAGAGCTAGCCAGTGAGGTTAGTAGAGCAGAACTTGAAACTCATGTTTTGGAATTTAACAAATCACATTAACAACTTGATTAGTACATGGAATTTTCCAAAGCTTTTCGTGACTAGTTTAACAGTTTGGAATGGGAACCATTCCAAATCATTATGCTCATTTGAAATTTAGTTTCTGCTTTGCTCATTTCCTTTGAATATATCAAGGAAACCTTGGGGAAAGGCATTTTAATAGAACACACAAACATACACACACATATACACATGCATTTTACCTTATCTCGTAATGCAACCAATTTCACATTAACCTAGGCTACAATAAATGTTTTCATGCTGTTTTTTTTTTAAGGATAGATCATATGCTACTTGATATATCTGTATTTCCAACTTTCTGAACAGAACTTGAAAGCCATATATTAAGACTCTAACATGACATTGATAGCTATTTCTGTGTGATTTGATTGTATGCTCTCAAAATGTCCTCTGTTGACCTAATCACTATGCCTGAAATTTCTACAGAGTCAGCATTGTGGTTAAAGTATTATGATCATGTTCATTCATCTAATTTCATTTCCTCTTTATGTAATACATGCAATGACAGGATGTTAATTTAGAAATTTTGGCTTAGATGCTATGATATGAAGTTATCAAGTAACAGAGTTGTCGGTGTCAGACCATATGTGTGTTTTTCAGAGGAAATACCCCAGAATCCATTCCATACCTCTTGAACTTCCCCTATAATTTTAAGATTATAAAAGGGTCAGTGGAATGGAGAATATTTGGCAAGAGATGACTTTGTAAGAAGCACAGATAAGGAGAAAGTTGGGGGTGCAGGTGAAGGGGGGCTACTTGCTTATCTGAAGGCTTATTAGGGGCAGGCTTCAGTGGGGCCACTCTGGGAGCTATTAATTATTGTAACACCTGCCATTAGGATGGGCTGGCTCCGAATTAGCTCCCACCCTGGCTGTCTGGAGGGTGCAGGTAGCTGACTAACTGGCAGGGGAGTTACTGCTATGTTGGGATCTACCTGCATCCACAGGGGCAGGTACTGGCCAGGAGGGTGGGAGGGCCATAAATGGTTTAGATAAAGAAATTGGGGATGACATAGAATACTTGACCAATAGGGGTTCCATTTAGAAATGTATGAGTGGGAAGGGGGGTACATGCTGAACAAGTGCTTAAAAACTTCCTTTCACCCTTTCCCCAACTCTATTCTCCTCCTGAGAGGTAGCCATTGTTATAAACTTGTTGTAGAGCCTTCCAGATCTATAATTGTATCTTATCTATCTATCCATCGATCGATCAATTAAACATACATATGCACACACAGGCTTAAAAACTTACGTATCCTGAACTTTGTTTTGTGCTTGCTTTTCTCACTACGTATTACAGACTGTCTTCCGCGTCACTTCACATAGTTCTACGACATTCTTACAGGAATGGTAAAGGTTCTCTAACATGGATTTGCATATGCATCCATTTACCTTTTGATGCCATATAGGCATCACCACATGCAAATGACATAGACAGTATACTAACAGGGACTCCACATTACATGCTGAAACCAGAACCCTTCATTTTTCTTTGGATCTGGTTCCCTCTTCCACCCGCTTCTTAGCGAGTGGCATCAGTGAAATCCCAGGTGTCACTTTGATTCCTCTCGTCAACAAGTTTTGTTGACTCTACCTCCACAACAGCGTCCTACATCCACCTCCTCCTCCCCACCCCAGTCCAAGCTACCCTCTCTGTCACCTGGATCATTACAATAGCTTCGAACCAGAATTCTGCTTCTGTGAGTGTCCCTCCTGGTAACCATTCTCTGCCCAGCTGCCACAACGGCCCTTGAAGATTTAAATCGTGTTTCTCCCCTGACTTAAAACTCTTCAGTGGTTTCCAGTCATGTCCGGCGTGGACGCCATCTTCCTTGCTCTGGTGTTCAGAGAGCCTCTCTCACTGATCATCTTCTCCAGCCTCACAGGCTTCCAGTCTGCACCCCGACAGGTTCTGGGGCCTCTGTACAGCCCTATTGTCTTCCTGAAAGTCCTTCCCCTCATCTTTGCATGGTTGGTTCTTATACTATTTCTTGTCATTAATTTCTTAGATTTAATAGTACTTCCTTATGGTGGCCTCTTTGGGCTTCTGAGCAACTGACTACTCAGTAACGATCCAATCACTACTCATAATTCTCTGAAGTTTTTGTTATTAGGAGGAGGGGTGACATCCAGTGTTGGTTCAAGTTACTGAATTGTAGTATGCGAGTGGGGCTGGGGAGTTTGAGGCTGGAGAAGAGTTTTCAAAATCATCCTCATGGGCCTGAGAGTTGAAGCCGAAAGGAAGCATCCTTTCACTGGAGAACAGATTGTGGAACGAACAGAAGTTTTGTTAGTTCACACTTTACTTAAGAAGAGGCTTCCACAATATACTACTTTTATGAAAAGTTGGAATGTCATGTCTTTCCTTAGTATGGTAATAGATTAGTTTATTCACTGATATGCTGATTTAGATTTCCTTGTGTACTTTTGGACTGTATTGTAGGAAAATAGTGCAAATTTAGTTATTGGGAGCCTAGGGAAAAACAGGCTGAGGGGAGTCAGACGTACTGTGGTTGCACGCAGCCCAAACCAATCTTGGCAGTGCTGTTATCTTTGTAATCCAAAGGTCTTATTTGCATATAATCATAGCCATGTCCCATTTTACCCAATGGACAGGCTCACAAATCCTTTTCAATTAGAGTTCGGGACTTTGCCATAGTACAAAGTTAATTTTTATAAGTAAAGTCAATGTCGTATACTCATATCATTCCATGAACTATCGCCAGTAGTCAAACCTTCCAGTACCTATGGGCTGGACCATATAATTTTTCTTTAGCCAAGGAGACATTAGCAAACATGACTAGGCAGAAGCTCTAAAAGGAAGTGGGCATTGGAGTATGCCTTCTAGATGTCATCATGTTGTTTTAAGTCTTCTAAGTCTTAGGGTGTTTCATTATAGTACACATCAATAGGTAACTGATGCAACTTGTGTCCTACGTAGTCTATTTATGGGCTTTAGAACAGTTTTAGATTTGAAAGGTCATATTGGAAAATTAAACATGCTTGCTACTATGGGACTTTGGTGGCTGTCTATGACTGGGGCCTCAGTTTCTGCATATATTATCTTTTAAATGAAGTGTTTTGTTTTGGGGCCTTCAGAGGCTTATGAAAATCTTGGAGCTTTTTACAGACAGTAATAATTGAATGTTATTCTTTAGAAAGTTAAATATTATTACTTGAACTTGTATTCAAAAAAGTGTAAGTAAGATTCTAGGTCAGTGAAAATAGGCATATTTATGAGCAGAAAATAAGGAAAAATATATTTCTCTGAGACTGAGATTTTTGTTTATCACTTCTCTAAATTTAGAACATCCTAAATCAGCAAGACAACATTTACTTTAAAAGAGGTAATCTACAAATCTAGAGTAGGTTAGCATAATGGGAAATAACTGTTTTGGTCTTTTGGAAGAAATGTAATTACATATTATCCATAGTGTTCTTTTCTTTTAATAATACTTTTCATTGAAGAATAACATTCCTCCAGAAAAGTGTACAATTATAAGCATATAGCTTGCTGAATTTTATAATTAGTAGTTTTGAAATGTGTCAAGAGTGTCTTAAGACATTTGTGTCTGTGTAATTTTTAGATTTCATAAGTAACAGATAATCCAACTCAAACTGGCTCCCAAAAGCAGAGCAATTCTTTGACATAGATTGATCTGGGACCCTGACAGTGTAATTCAGTTTCAGTTCCTATCTTTTAGTTCTCAGGCAGATGTCTTCTTCTGTTTGCAAAGAGGCATCTAGCAGCTCCTGGGGGCTGCTTCCTTCTCTGCCCATGTCCAGAAGGAAAAGAAACTCTTTTGATATCTTGTGTGGAAAAACAATGAACCTCTTCCTGAACCAATCGTGAAGGGCCAGGGATGGGGTGTGGTGATTGATTTAAGTCCAGTGGGGCTCACAGACCTGGGTAGTCTCACCCAAGCTGAGTGGTTCAGAATGGGGAGCAGTGAGTTGCCCAGTGGTAAATCAGGGAGCCAGGGAAGGGAAAAGAGGAGTCAAATTCCAGAAAAGCAACCAGCAATTATTCACTACAAAGTGAAAAGCAACAATTTTATAATCCCATTTTATTGATATGCATCAGCTGAGTTATATTTTAACCTGTAATTTATCAATTTTTATCATGTTGAAATAGAACATTTTCCCTGAGGCTAACTCTGTTTTCTTTATTAGTTCAAGATAGTAGAAATAAGCTTCCTGATGACTTGTGAATAAGTCACTCCAAGTCCTGTTTCTACCACAAGTGAAAACTCTATAGTTCTGTGAAAATAAAGAAAGAAAGAAAGAAAGAAAGGTCCAGCTAATCTTCAAAAGTCATGATCCTGATAGTGAAATGACATCAAGTTTTTACATTCTTTCAGAGCCCTAATTGCATGTTTTATTTTCCACAGAAAGACTACAAAAGAGACCTGGAGACTGAGGTTAGAGGAAAGGGCATGCCGGTGAGCACAGACACTCTTGACATCCAGAGAGCTAAGAAAGCATCAGAACTAGCCAGCCAGGTAAGAAATGAATGAAACGCAAAGTTTAAAACACACACGTTGAATTGTATGCAGAAAGAGTATAAATGGTGTTGCTACCTGTGTGCCTTTGAGAAGCAAACTCATCCATGTCTCCATGTCTATGAAAGGTTAAGCAAAGCTCTGAAGATCGCTTTCTGTTCTTTTAGAAAGACTATAAGAAAGACTTAGAAAATGAAATCAAAGGGAAAGGGATGCAAGTGAGCGTGGATATTCCTGATATGCTTCGAGCCAAGCGGGCATCTGAGATCTATAGCCAGGTTGGTAGAGAATGACGATGCTCAGAATCATGTGTTCTGCTAGCCAGTCCCCACGTGTTGTGTGCATTTCTGTGATGGATACCTCTTTGAGCACATTGTATTCAAAGTCAGGGCACTCTACGGGCCGAAGTTAATTAGCCTCACTAATGAAAGGGACAGCGGCAGTAGACTCAATTCACAGACATTATTCAATGTCAGAGCTCCCCTGCTGGGGCCCCCTGTTTGGAGGCCAAGGACATTTTGACTATGTTTTTGTTAAATGATACTGCACGCTTGACCTTAATATTCACACTACAAAAACAAGATTACAAATGAGTTGTCTTTTACCCATTGAGTAATGAATATTGTCATTAAAATAATCAGCTCCAATGTAAATTAGGAATGAATAAAACTGCACGAGGTGTAAGGTGAAAATGAATATTAACTAAACATTAAGAATTAAGTTTTCTCGGTAAAATTTAATCTGCCAAATACCTGTCACATATAACTCTAGAAAAACTGGATATGGGAGAAATAATGACCACAAAAGAAAATATTTAATAGAGGAAGAATTAAAATCTGATTTGGGCAAAATATTTATTAGTGGAAAATTTATTTACTATAAAATTTACATGGAAAAGAATAAATCCCAATGAAAAACTAGTAAAGAGGAATAAAAAAAGTGGTTATAGAATACTGACCAAGGAATTAAATTGGGTTAATGGGGTTTATGCTGAAAATAACTTTCAACAGAATTTGACCAAATTTGTTAAAATTCTGGTTAAAGCATAAGCACCAAGTCCAAACAAATGTTGGTTGACAATGTGAATATCAAGATAACAGAGTCAAATATCAAAGGAGTTGTCTGCTTCTCACCCTTCTTGAATGACACAGCAGTTGGGATGGTCCTAAAGTTCAGGTTCATCTGTCCTCAGTGTCTCCTGGTGGCACGTGAACTTGAAGTTGGCGCTAACTATATCAGCTGAACTAATATCCTAGGTAAATACATAAAATAGACACCTGGCCATTTGAGTCAGTAGAGAGAAGTTGCTATCTCAGGAATAGCAAGCTCATTCATTCATTCAGCAGATCATTTCCTGAGCACCTGTTTACATGCAAAATTAAATATAGTTATGCACTTGGGGAGCTACAGGCTAATCTAATAATCAAATACCCATGCAAATAGTCTTACAAACCATGATACCCACTACCAGAAAGTAAAGGATTCAGGAGTGAAGGCTTCCCAGAGGAGGGGATGCCCGAGCTGTCAGAATTCCTGCTTAACTTAACAGTGTTGATTTTCTGAGTGTGACATGAAGATACATCTGATTTTAAGGAATTTTAATTATTTTGGATACAGTGGGATTCTTAAGAGGAGGTAATGATGCTGTGGTGCATTTCAACACAAATAATAATTACCTTTTCCAACAAACAACAGTATGCCATAATGGTTAATGTGACTGATTTTAGAATTAGAGTGTCCGATTTTAAATGCTAGTTCTGACATTTCTTGGGTCATGACTCAGTTTCCCCATCTGTAACAGGGAATGATGATGGCATCTGTTTGCAGGTGTTAATTAAATGAGCTAATGTGTGTTCAATATTTAGAACAATATCTATTACATAGTAAGTATTATGTAACTGCTGGTTCTAGTAGAAGGTATTGCCCAGGTTGTATCAGAGCTCATAGTAGTACAGTTAGTAGATAGAAAACTGGGATTTTAATCTCAACTACAAAAATACTAGTACCTTTCCCATAACCAAGTGTATACTTAACTGAAGTAGGAAGCAGGGCATAAATCCAGAAGCATGAAACAAATAGGTCTAGAGAGCCATGTTGCTATAGGAGCTATGGGACAGCTTTGAAGAGGGATGGGACTGCTCACGAAAGAGTAGGTTCTAAACCTAGGAGTAGCACAGAGGTCAGGTCCTCCGGAGGCCATGGGATGGACTGAGGGGGGAACCGTTGCCCGAGTAGAGGTAAGACTGCCCCCTCAACTGCTGGCTTAATCTGTTTGTATACTCCTTGAACTTTTGCTGTTGTGTCAACAACTGCTTTGAATCGTTAAATTTAACTGACGGCCACACATAGAATTGGAGGTGGTATCGTGATCATCATCTCTGTCTCTTTCATGTGTGCACATAAGCACATGTGTGCACATGCACACACCCAGAGTTTCTGATTCATATTAACTGTTTATATTTCTAGAAAAAGTATAAAGATGAAGCAGAGAAGATGCTTTCTAAGTATTCTACTGTAGTAGATACTCCCGAAATTCAGAGAATTAAGACGACTCAACAAAACATTAGTGTGGTGAGTAGCCATTATTTCTTTTCAGTTACCTCCCCAAAATTTTTTTAAGGAGGACCTTCCCCCTCATTGTCTTGATTTTCTTGTTGCATTGCTTGAATTTCCTATTAGATGTATTATCTTTATGTCTTTAGTGAGAATACCAAATGTTCTTATAAATGATAATTTATCATGATTATTTTAGGATTACAAGTTTAGGTTTTCTTCTTTGGTGCAAGCTACAGTTATTTTTCACTGGATTTTAAAATTTCACTCTTTCCTGAGTGTATGAAACCAAAGTTGGACATTTATTCTCCTAATGGATTATTTATTTGATTAATGTAACATCGGTACTCATAAACAGAAGCCATATTCACATTACGTTAAGACCCAAGAAAGTGCTTTCTTCAGTAAGAATCAAATGTGGGTCTTGAATTTTAATAAGCATGTAATTATTCTTTCTCTTCTCTAATAATAAAGTTATTGTCTAAGAAAGAAGTAGGAGCTGGCACAGCAGTAAAAGATATTCCAGAATTGAATGAGTGAAGAAAAGTCAGCAGAACATTAGTTCATGAAGTTCTCCATGGCTTAATTATCCTTTCGAAAAGCAATATAAGTTAGATAAATGTCTTATGTTCTTTACTAAACTGGCTGCCTTGTTCTTTTCTTCTTCTCTTTGTTGACATGCTATTTCATCAGTGATCAAAGTTCTAACTTGCAGAAGGAAAACTGTAGCCTCATTCCCCTTGAACCTAAAGCAGTGTTTCATCTTGAGAGATTACAGTGCACAAGAGATGGATCACTTCAATAGCACAGTCATGAAATCTAGGATTACATCTTATCTTTTTAAACAGAATTCTATCTGTATTAAATTTTTCAGAGAAAGGGTACATTTCAGTACCTCTCCACAACTTGGAAGAAAGGAATTTCATCCTGGAAAATAATGCAAGGCCCTAGAACATTTATTTAGTGAATTAAGAGAAGGTTTCAGAAGACCTATTTGCCTCTACTTCTTCCAACTTCTAGCAGAGAAAAACATATGCCTTCACTATAATTTGTAAAGTAGCTTGACCCCCCACCCCCCCAGTTCCTTTTGAAGTAGGGGGAAGGGTAGAGGAGGTGCTTAATGTTAGGATTACAAACTTCTCCATTTAATGCCTGACATTTACAATGGATAATGGCTATCCTTACCTCAGTAGGTATTCTTCCATGTATATTTAGTATATTCAGTTTCTTGTTGAGGAAGTCAAAAGGCTCTTTCCTTAAATCCCTTTCATAATCTTTCTCTTCACCTTCACCCTTGGAGGCAGAGCCTTTCTTTAAGAAATCCAAGTAGAAATATCTTGATTTGATTCATCTATCAAGAACTCTGTTAATTATGTCACATCCTAGGATATTAACGTACCCTGGCATTTGTGGGTAAAGAGTAGGAAAAGCAAGGTAATGCTGTAGATTTTCTATAAATTCAGAATGAATTTACACAATACTAGTGCCCTAACATCTCTGTAGCATGAATGAAGCTATCTTCTGCAGAAAGTGGAAGGCGAAGGGTCCCATGGTGAGGATGTATCAAAGTGTTCTGGTCGACCATGGACGGAGCCTGTCGCGGGCAACACTCAGGTCCGGGAGCGCAATTAGTTTGACAGAGAAGTGTAAAATGTTTGTTTCCTTCACTTTCAAATGATAATATTTGAAATGTACCCATCAATGTACTGGAGGATAATGTTATAAATGTTCTGTAGCGTGCGATTCTATTGCCTACAGTGAAATGACTGTGCCATTTTGATTAGTTTAGAGTCATATGGGAACCAGAAATGTTCATCTTTAATCATGTTTAACTTCTCACCCGAGGAAAATTACACAGAGTACTACAGTACATCATTTCTTCTTCCAGTGTCTCACTGTCTCTTCAGGCAAACAGTAAATGCATAGTTCTGTATCTCTATGTGGTTGGGCCATAAACTCCTGCTTAGTATTCAAATAGAAAGTTGCCCTTTCAAGATTAGCTAGATCTGTCAAACCAATATATGATTCTCTAACATTTAAAGATCTTGACATTTTCCACCTCCAGACCACAAGCCTTTTAGCTATTAGCTCTCTCTGAGAACTATTTTTGAATTTTATTTAGGGGTAGCCTGTTTCAGTGTACTCTCAATTTAACCCTTTTGGGGCATTATTACTAATATTAAATCCACAGATACTAAGACATAGATGATATCTGAGATATTTAGGTTAACACTTTTTTTTTGACTATCAGCATGGATCTCAGCCTTAATCACTTTAAACATTACCAAGTGATTTCTAAAATATGTTTTGTATAGATTTAAGACTTTGTTAAATTTCAATATGTGCCTCTTTTAAGTATAGCCTGTGTTTTCATATAAATACATAGGTATGTCCTTTTTCTTGAATCCAATCTTCCAATCTCCCTTTTAATCTTACACACTAAAATATCACCTGATACGATGACATCACTAAAAAGCTATTTCTTGTCCCATGCACTGGCATTACCATTTTTTTTTTTTTTGGCATTACCCTTTTTAATAGATTTCCTCTAAATCAATTTAAAGGAGGGAATTTTGAATGAGGTGGGTGAAGGACAGATAGGCTGGCTTTACATAGATTGTGTGGGTAGAACACACTTCCTAACTTTCTGCCACTGGCTTTTCTATCACGATCGGGACACAATGGCCTTTGCTTTTAGTATGTCCCTCTACCTCACCCTTTCTCTTCTGTTATTGTGGCCAATTTATTTCTTCCTTATTCTGGATTATTTGAGTGCTCTTAGTCAGATAAGAAGTATTCCAAGACTCTGTAGGTAACTCAGTTTACTTTTGTGTTTAAAATATATGATACATATTAATTAACATATTAATGAATAGAATCTGTATTTTGGATAGAAAATAATAAATTATTATATTACTTAAGATAATTTCCAAGCATTTTTTGTCCATCTGCTTAATGATAAAACTTATTTCCATAAGCAACATTTGCTTATTTTAATTAAAAAACTCTTACAGTGATGGATAGGTGAATAGATATGGGCTTATTCACACTGTATATACTAGGTCAGACAATTAAGTTTATGAACTCATTCTAGAAAAAGTGCTATGTACCTCATTGCTGAATATCACTACAGTCACCTTCAAAGTACTCCCCTCAGGGATCTATGCACCAACACCAGCGCCTAGTCCACCCTTCAAAGCAATTTTGGAACTCTTTTTCTGGAATGGCCATCAGAGCTGTTGTCATCCCCCAAATCTGACAATTAAGTTTGCAAACTGGCCACCAAGTACTTATGGTAGCAGCACTATACAAATGCTCGGTAAGGTGTCATAACCCAATTTAATTATGTAAATGTTTTGGGGCCTAAGGTTATGACAGTTCACGAACTTAATTGTCAGATTTTGGGGATGATGATAGATCTGATGGCCATTCCAGAAAGAATTTCAAAATTGCTTTGAAGGGTGGACTAGGCACTGGTGTCAGTGCCCAGATCCCTGAGGGGGAGTACTTCGAAGGTGACCGTACTGATATTCAGCAATGAGGTATGTAGCACTTTTTCTAGAATGAGTTCATAAACTTAATTGTCTGACCTTGTAAAGGAATCCTGAAAATACCAGATAAAATAAAAATTTGTGTGCTCACTGAATAAAAATTAATGTTGGAATTATAAAAATTCAATTATGTGATAGTTACAAATGAAGAATTCTGAACTACTTCTTAAGCCTTGGGTTGATTGAATAAAACTCATATTATTGTTTTAAAATAAATTATGCAGGTGAAATACAAAGAAGAAATAAAGCATGCAACAGCCATTTCCGATCCTCCAGAGCTAAAGAGAGTTAAAGAAAACCAGAAGAACATCAGCAATGTGTGATCATATTTCTCTAAGTATCATTTTCTATTTTACTGACTGGCACCATATAGTGAGGGCATGAACTTGTACTGGTGAAGTCCCATTACAATGAATACCTTTGTAGGAGGGCCAGTTCTTAAAAGGTGGCACTGAGATTTCACACATCATTATGTCCTTTATTACACCCCAGCTCAATGCTTCATGTGCATCTGTTTATTTTAAAAAAAATGTTATTCAATTTCTACTATGTTCTTGTTTGGGAAGAATTAAGAAATGAGTGAGGTGCACCCTAAAGTTAGGGACTGTGAACATTCTCAGGGTCTCTAGGAGAACCAGACATAGGAATAAATAATGATTATGCATTGTTAAAGTGTTATAAAAATAATGAATATTTATTGGGAGTTTACTATGCTTTTCGAGTACGTTACATACAATATCTCATTTAATAATAGGCAATAATTGCTCTTGCAAAGTCTTGTCAAAGTGGAGAGAAGGAAAGCTGTGTCAGTGAGAGAGAGGAAGACCCTTGGAGGAGGAGGGACACCGGAGTTAGATCATGAAGAATGAGGGAAGGTTTGGGGGGGATTTCGTGAGAAAAGGCTTCCTGACAGAGTGCACCGAGTGTGTTCAGGGTGAAGGCTTGCTCACGGAGGGAAGGCTCAGTGTGATGGGTGTGTGGGGTGAGGGGTGGCATGAGGTGGTGGTGGAGAGCGAAGTGACCCAGGTCATCAGGAGGCAGTTGGGAGTCCCGCCGTGTCCCTGTATGGTGAAGTGGCCGGCCGGTAATCAGGCCTTGACTTAGTGATGAAATTGTCTTAATATATCCCTTTTTCAAAAAGAAGGGTTACTAATTTTCAATTTGTCATAGAAATATAACTTTATTGAAACTGATGGAGTGAGGTGATTAAATAATAACACAATAAATGGCAGGAAGGTGAGCTCTGGCATGGCATAGGGTAAGTGGCGTGCAAATGGTGGCAATTTGGGGAATAGTGGAATAGCAGGGAAAGAGCGTGGACTCCAGATGTGGTTTGATGTCAGCTTCAGACCTTACTTGTTTTATATCCTTCATGAGTCACTGACCTCTCCAGGCCTCCGTTTCCTCACTTATAACACAGGGACCAGAGTATTAAGTGAGATGGCATCTGTAAAGCACTTAGCATGTTTGTAAATGAATGAATGCCAGGTGTGGACAGTCTCCATATCAAATTCATGTCCCCAAACTTACATCCACTAGAAATCGGCTACAGTAGTTGCTCTGCATCAGTAATGCTGTTCAGGAGAATCCCTCCTTCTCTCCCCCGAGCTCTACCCAGAGTAGCCTCCTTGTATCTTTCCATCGATAGAGATTACCCTGGACCTTTCCTCATTTTAACTTAGACAATTATCCCAGACACAAAAATCTGCCTGCCCTCCCAAAGTACATATCATGGCACAAAGAAAGTTGCACATCGTGACAGGGGCCTGTCCCTTTGTCATTTGTTTTCCAAGCTTATCACACATCCTTCACTTGCTCATTCACTGCTGAGAGTGGGAATCTCAAGTCCATTTTATTTGCAGGCCCCGTAGGCCTGGTGATTGCTTGAGGGGAAAAAAATCTCTGACACTAACTTGAAACACTAAAAAAAGAAATCACGGAGGCTGTTCCTGTGGAATTCCTTATAATGGGACTTGAACCTTGAGTTGTACTTCTGCCCGTCTAAAATGTACTTAATGGACATACCATGGTCTTTCTCTGTGTTGTATGCTCATTCATTCCCTGGGATGTAGTGGAATTGCTGGGCAAGCTGACCACAAATGATGGGTCTGTTCTCCTGGCTAAGAAAGGACACCCCTATGCAGTAGGTCAGGAGTTTTTCCATACTGCTAGGTCAGAGGGCAGGCCTTCCAACGGTGGAAGTTTGCAGAGAAGGAAACTTTGAGGTCCAGGTTTTTTTTTTTAATATACTGACCCATTTGTTATGGAGTTGACAACATAGCAATGGTGTGGGACTCCTTTCTAATGATAAGAATGCAGAATTATCCTTTTAAAATATAAAATGGTAATTTGATGAATGTCGCTTCAGTGCCATGAAGGAATAAATTCACAGAAAGGATCATTTATTATCACTGATAAGATGGAATCCATGCTAGCTTTGGAAGAATAACAAACAAAGGCAGAATTCAAAACATTTGGACAAAGGCAAAGCTTAGTCTGGGATCAGTCTGAAGTCTCTCAGCAAGCCTAATGAAGACTTGAACTGACGAGTGCTCTGTAGCCACGTACGTGTCTTCTGATGTGTTGCAGCACGTGGGCACATGTGTCCTTCCCATAACCGTGTGCTCCTGTGCCTTGTCTCGCAGCTCCAGTACAAGGAGCCATGCTGCAGGGCAACTCCAGTGAGCATGACCCCCGAGATAGAGAGAGTGAGGAGGAACCAGGAGCAGCTGAGCACGGCAAGTGTTTCTGCTTTGTCGTATTTTATCAAACATACATATTTTTGTTCTCCACAACACTCTCTGGAAAACCTTGAACTCTCTAGTTAAAGCGTGTTCAGTCTGCAGCATGCAGGTCACTTGTGGCCCAGGATGGCTTTGAAGGCGGCCCAATGCGTGTTCGTACACTTTCTTAAAACATGACGAAAATTATGCATGGACCTTCTTTTTTTTTTAGCTCATCATCGTTAGCATTAGTGTATTGTATGTGTGGCCTAAGACCATTCTTCCTCTTCCAGTGTGGCCCAGGGAAGTCAAAAGACTGGGCACCTGCACTGGTGGACGGTCCTCTTCACAGTCACTTATGGGAAGTCATGAACTTTGGCCCTCCCATGTGAGCCCAGGAAAGTTGGGACAGTGTTGTTATAATTCAGCCATGTTTGTTTATTCAGGAAATGTTCATTAAGCACCCCAATGTGTCTGGCATTATCCTGACCACTGGTACACAAAGATGGATAAGACCCAGTTCCTATCCTCATGGAACTCACAGTTGGTAACTCTCCAAAACTATATCCAGGTCGGGACCTGGAGAATAATGGGTCTGTTGTCAATCTAAAAAAAAAAAAACATTATCTATTGAATTAGGGCAAAAGAAGACCCGGCTTGATGGGGGTTCTAAAACATCATGTCAGGGCACAGGGCCCTTATAAATAAAATGGAAAACATTATTGATCATTCAGTAATCTATTGCTAATAAAGCAATGGTAGTTAATGATCGTGGGGTACCACTAATGTGGACCCTGTACTAAATGTCTTATGTGAATCCATGAGGTTGGCCCAGTTTATTTCTCTGGTTTGTAGGGTGTGCGAAACTGAGTTTTGGGGAGGTCAGTGGACATGCTGGGGAACTCAGTTTATAAGAACAGAGCTGGTATATTTGAACCAAAGCTTTTTGGAATTCAGAAATCCTTTCAAAGGTGCCCCCATAGTTATTTTTCCCATTCTATGGAACTTTCACTAATATAAACAATAGCCTTCTTCCAAAAAGGTGATTTTGGAAGACTTTAGAATCTGAGTGCATTCTCCTAGGTGGACGAGAAAATCAGGGTGAACATTGCTTTGTCCTTACAGTAACCCTGGAAGGTGGTGGGAGTGAGGGATCTTTAGCTTCTCTTGTTTTCCTTTCATTTTCTTTGTCCAAATTTATTCATCTATTCAGCAGACATTTATTAAGCCCCTGGTACATGCTGAGTATTCTGCCAGCCATTAACTGTTAGAAAAAAAACCCATCTTGGCCTCAAAGAGAATGATTAAAAAATAATAATAATAAGGAGGAAACAGAATGTCAAATAAGTAAACAACATATGTGACATTTCAACTGGGATTTCTGCTATTAGAATGACCCATCCGTACCTGTAAGGATAGGATTTGACTGAGTCTTGGAGAATAAGAGATTTCTCAGTTCCTGAGAATTTAAAAATATATTTTAATTAAATTAAAGATCATAGTTGACATAAAACGCTATATTGGTTTCCAGTGTACAACATAGTGATTTGACATTTATATACCTTATGAGGTGATCACCAGAAGTCTAGTAACCCATCTGACACCATGCACGGTTATTGCAATGCCATTGACTCTATTCCCTATACTTTACATCCCTATGACTATTTTTATAACTGGCAAAAAGTTTTTCATCTTTTTTGCCCACCTCATCCCCCTTTAGCTTTCTTTGAAAATTGAAGCCCCAGGGTCAGGAGGAGAGCCATTGGCCTTCCCAGCTGCCAGGCGGCCTCGCTATAGTTTTCTAATGACTTCATTCCGATGTTTCCCCTTCCTATTTTCATTACTTTTTGTCCTGGAATTTTTGCAGTTAGTTTTGATACTGAACAGCAAGTTTTCATTAAAAGCTCACTTTTAAGAAGCACCACCACTTGCACTCGCCAAATCAGACGAATCATAATACAGGAGTAGATGTGAACAGGAAGGCTGATGCCTATCGGTTGTGGGGGAAAATGTGTAAAAAGAAGGTTAATTTTGAGGCTCATCCTCTGCGGTATTAATATTTGGGTGAAGCCCATTCTGCTATCAAAATTCTTCTTTATCCTTCACAGGTAAAATACAAAAGAGAGATCAAACAGGCAACTGTGATTTCTGACCCACCAGAGCTCAAGAGAGTTAAAGAAAACCAGAGGAACATCAGCAATGTGTGATCTTAGCAACTTCTTCCTTATGATACCGAACGTATTATCTGCATATCAATGAAAGGATTATATTCACACCATGTTCATGACCTTGAGTTGATACTGAATTCTGCTCTTAATTGACTACTCATTTATTTGAGAGGTTTCAGGGTCTTAGGTATTATGGATCCAGCCAGGCATTCCTGCTCCACAGTTTCCAAGGATATGCCCATTAGATATTTGTCTGCAGGTTTTCGTGTCTCCCTCTTAGCTTGTCTTTATGTTCATGGTTGCTGTAGTTTCTCAAAGGGATGCAGTGGTAGCTCCTGGCATCCTGGCCTTGTTCTGTAGCCTGTCCAGCCCACTCCCAGCTATTATTTTCGGACGATGTTCACTGAGAGAATCCTTTGTTGAAGTCATTAACATATGGATTGGGTTCTTTGAAAGAGGAAATTTGGAAATCCATTAGGTTCAAAGACACCTTCTATTCTTCAAACGTTTCATGTCATTTGACCAGATTATAAAGTGAAGTCAAGTTGTTGTTGGGCACTTCTCCTAACAACTATATTTTGGACAAATAGATGTTCATCTTTTCCTGATCTATTTCTAGAGTCACACTTGACATGACTCCATTACTGTTAAGGAGGGACATGGTCATTGGGAAGGAGGAATGGAGTAGTGGAAAGCCCACCGGCCTTTCTATGCATGACCACGGTCACCTATTTAAAGACATTCTTTCACAAGTTCTGCCATAGTTAATTACTAAGAAACTACGGCAGTCTAGTAGCAATCTATATGGGTAGGAGTGCCTGTAATTAATATCTAGGAAGACTTGTTTTAATCATGTACCCTTGTGATGAAATGCTCATTATATCTTTACTGATGGTATGCCCATATATTTGAGTACATTTGCAGTGATTTAATTCATAGTAATTCACTGCTATGGGATGAATTAAAATGGTTTGATTTAAGGTACAAGCAACTAGACCTCTAATAGCATCCTCTTTTTTCAGTTACCTCTCCCTGGCTAGCTCTTTAAAATAAATACTAAGACTCTTATTTAGGTGAATCAATTCACAATACTCTTTTTGTTTGTTTGTTTGTTTTTGTTCTCTGAAATGATAGGTTTATTATAAAGGTCAGCTGGGAAGAGCTACCTCTTTAAGTGTAACTCCCGAAATGGAAAGAGTCAAGAAGAATCAAGAAAATATTAGTTCGGCAAGTGGTTTTATTCATTTTGGACTATCACAAAGGATGTGTCATTTATTATTTACTTGGCAATTCTGTTTTTTTTTCCCTGTGAAAACAAAATCTATTTTCAAGAAACGTTTGGTACATGTGCAATAAATACATATGTTATTCAGATGACTTCCAAAGGGTTGGACACATTTCCATTCTCTTGCAACCCTTCATTGATATTTCCAGATGTGACCAACAGCTACATTTAAACTTTAGTTTCAAACTAAATGTTCATTTAAAGCAATGATTCATGTTATTTTAGCCAGTGTCTTTGAAAAGGGTAAGGTCTTTGATGCGTTAAGTTAAATAATTATCATTTTACAGATGTATTCTCTTGAATGTGGATTGTTAAATGCTCCCTGCAAAAGGAAATAAGAAATGAATCAGTACTCCAAAGTAAGGACTTAGAAGAAAAAAATTTTATATTTACTATAGAAATCAGTTATTCATTAAGGTTCTATCAGTGTCTTATTTGGATAGTATGGTTTCTCTTACTGAATATCAGGGCTTCTGTTCTGAATTGTACATATGCCCTCAGGTCATATGTAGTCTCATATTTGTTAGCCTAATCTTATACATAATCAGCTTCACAAATAGCAGTGTTTGGATACACCTAGTCTGTTAGATTTTACAATTTATAGCTCTCCAGTGGCATTTCTGTCCAGAGGTGCTGACTGAATTGAACATAAATTGACTTTAAGTTTTTGCTGCTTAGAAGGAAACTAGAATTATTCCCCCATTAGAGAAGAAAAAAAAATAAAAGGACATAGAAGGAAACTTCGTTTACATTCTTCAATAGTGATATGGTGGAAAATGGGGAAATACAGAAACAAAAAAGTAAATTTAGTTTCCACTTAGTTCTGGATTTTCCCTGTTTAGTTTAAGTATGGTAACCACTTCTTCTGACTGCATTATTAGTGAATATTATTTATTTACACAGTTGTTTTCAGTTGATAGAGAGATTGAGGTCATTTTTACTATAGGCTTTAAAGAAGAACTTTGTGAGTAAAATTTTAGTCTTCTTCTAGAGGAAAAGGTTAATTCACTGAACAGGTTACCTGGGAAATAATTTAGAATATGTTGTATATGTTTCACTCATTTGGAAAGCTTGAAAAATTTGTATAATTTTTAAATTAGAGTTGTCTTATTGTTAAGTATCTTTTCCTATTTACTTTGCAGGTAAAATATACACAGGACCAAAAACAGATGAAAGGCAGACCAAGTCTGATTTTAGATACACCTGGTCTGAGACATGTCAAAGAAGCACAAAATCGTATTTCAATGGTAGGGAACACCAGATCCTTCGGCACCACCCTGTGCACTGATGGCATTAGTTCACCATTAATCTGGATAACTAACAAAGCATGGAAATGCAGATGGGCCTGTCCTTTTGGGAGACTTTTTAATTACACTGAAATGTAATGGAAATATTCAGTCTAATAAAATAATTTTTCTCAGTGATCTTTTGGGTGTGTTTTTATTTCTAACATGACTACTATAAATGCATTTTATGACAGTCATTTGCTTGGACTCCTTTTCAATTACTTTTAACACACAGATTGATGTGTTTGCATGTTGCAAAAAATACTAAAAAAGCGTATGTTTTTAAAGCAGTTTTATGAGATATAATTTCTATACCATGAAGTTTACCCTTAAAGTGTACAATTCAGTGGTTTTTATAAGACTTCACAGAGTTGAAGAACACAAATCCAATTTCAGAACATGAAAAATGTATGTTTTGAAGTATATATACATTTTTGTAATTTATATACAAAAATTGTATATACATTATTATTTGTAACTCAATATAATTTTAAATAATACTGTTTAATAATTGTGTGGAAATAGTTTACCATTTTATTGCATATTAAAGATTAAGAAAGAAGAAAATAATTTATACTTGTTTGTACATTTTAGAGAGTAACCAGGACATATATATATATATATATTTATATATATATATAATATACATATATTATTTATATATAATATATACATATATATAATGTGTGTGTGTGTGTGAGTGTGCATGTGCGTGCCCTGTCTGGAAAGTATCCAGCCATGTAATATGAAAAATAGAGGCATTTGTGGCATATATATCTTTTAAAAATTCTTACTGATATACAGGTGTATATGTAATTTAAAAGAGCTACTTAACCATAGTGATGAAACACAGTGTGAGCACTGGATTTTTGATGCGAGGAAGCTGAAGTTTCAGATGTTATTTTTGGAGTAATTGGAAAAGATATATGGATGTAGAAAGTAATCTAGATGTAGCTGGTGCAGTGACAGCTGTCATTAGGTCAACATTCTGTGCATTATGTGACAACCACGAAGTTTGTTTTGGGCTAATACTGTTTTTTCCCTTTTTGCCAGGTAAAATATCATGAAGATTTTGAGAAGACGAAGGGGCGGGGCTTTACCCCTGTCGTGGATGATCCTGTGACAGAGCGCGTGAGGAAGAACACCCAGGTCGTCAGTGATGCCGCCTACAAAGGTGTCCATCCTCACATTGTGGAGATGGACAGGAGACCTGGCATCATCGTCGGTAAGTTGACGGCCCTCCGCAGGTTTGCAGGGCAAAAAGATGGTGCTTGCCCTGGCTTTAGGGTTCGCCTGCTTCTTCATGGGCCTCCCCCTGCAATAGTTGATGTGCCCCATTGAAAAGGGACCACTGGCAGGGCGTTACTGTTTGCACCATGTTGAGTGGCATCCATGGCCTTCTCCAGGTGTTGTTGCAAATCCTTTCTGTCATTGGACATTCTCTGTCCTTAATAATGTTTTGGTCTTAAGACTGTTCCTACTCGTTAAGCAAAGAAGCAAATATCAGACATGGATGACGACAAAGGTTGAACGATTATTTTGGTTTTCCTTTAGCTTATGTGCTTGATCAATACATTGTACCGCAGACGTCATCTGCACAGGTGACTGAAATAATCCCAGTTAGGTCACTTTACCACAAGTAGACATCCCAGAGAGATTTTGATTGTATTTCATGATATGAGGAGCTTATTTTTTCTTGTTATTCTCTATGAGCTGGAATAATCGAGAGCTTTCTGAAAGTCCCATAAATTGGTGAGGAAGGAACCTTCTCTTCATGTTGTGCCTTCTACTCAAGGGAAATTTTAGGAACATTCTGTTGAATGGTGGCTGAGACTGCAAGGATCAAACCAGAGTCCAAGACAGGGCTAGACAGCAAAGTTATTGATTTTTCAACATACGAGGCCAATTAATTTCACGAACTCATCCTAGAAAAAGTGCTACACACCTCATTGCTGAGTATCACTGTGGTCACCTTTGAAGTACTCCCCTTGGGAAGCTGTGCACCGATGCCAGTGCCTAGTCCACCCTTCTAAGCAATTTTGGAACTCTTTCTCTGAAATGTCCATCAGAGCTGTCATCATCCCCCAGAGCTGACAATTAAGTTTGTGAACTTGCCACTGTGCATTTATGCTGGCAGTACTGTACAAACAACTTGGTTATGACTGCTTACCTGTGCAGTAGTCTAGACTTTTTTTTAAGAGGTGAAACAAAGAGATAGTTTATTGAAAAGAAAGTACACTCTAAAGAGGTAGGAGTGGGATTGAGCAGGAAAATGGCTCAAGAGCCTAGTCTAGACTTTGAGCTTTCAGAATTCAGTACTCATTGCATTGCATTTTAGAGTAACCAGGATACACATGTGTGTGCGCATACACACACACACACACACACACACACACACACACTCACACAGAGGGTGCCAAAAACAGGTATACACATTTTAAGAAAGGAAAAAACTGTATTAAAATTGTAATACTCAATATATACAGATAACAAAAGTTGGATACAAGTCACATTTGACTTCTGCAATTACAGGAGGTCCCCAAAGTGGTTACTATCAGCATCCAGAAATACATAGATCACATCTTTTACAGTTTTAGGCACCCCGTGTGTGTGTGTGTGTGTGTGTGTGTGTGCGCGCGCGCGCACGCGTGTGTGTGTATGGGCTGTCCAGAAAAAATCCAGCCATAAATGTTTATTTTTCATATTACATGGCTGAATACTTTCTGGACAGCCCCTGCATGATTTCATATATATCTATCTGTAAATTACTATTTTTTTAAATATAAGATATATACTTCTGAATTATTCACTTCTTGGGCAATCCAAAAGTCAGTTTATTTTTTCTCATTAGAAGAGCTATTCTCCGTTGAGGACTTGTACTACCCTTATGAGGTGTTAATACAAAGCCATGAAACCACGACGTGGACTACATTGAACAAACATTAAACTTCTGAGCCAGGCATGGAAATACAGGGCTAGAGATTTCCCGAGTCATTCAGACTTAAGTGGGTTTGTGTGGCTTCTATTTTTGTTGGAGGCTCTGCTGCTGACCAGTTACAACCTTGACCAAGCTAACTCAATTTCTATCTGCCTTAGTTTCCTCATCTATGAAATGGGGATAGTAATAGTATAATACTTACTTTAGGATGTTAAAAAGCTTAAATGATTTACGTTATAACAGCGTAGTGCCAGGTGCTAAGAACTTCATACCAATCATTGAAGGCAGACAAGTAGATCTCCAGTTCCAGGTTACTGATTAATTGTTTTCACTCAAGCTCCATTTCTGCCACATGGCCATAACTAGGTCTTTATTTTCCTGTTGCTGGTACAACACTATACAGATCATTTTAGGACCTGATAACCACTCGATGGTGAGAATGACAAACCCGGAAGTTGTTAAATTTGGATTTTGCCTCCAACTAACTAGGAGAATAAACTGACTTGCACAGTCTGATTACTGACCATAGCCGGGAACTCAGCTGTGGTCCAGTGAGAGCAGGATGCTGCTCCTTGTCCATGTGTCCCTCCCGCATCGGGGCCTGTGTGGAGCCTCACTTTGTTCTACTTTTGGAATATGCGCACCTTCCTCATATGTGGGTTGGCTTGCGCTCACCAGCTCAGAATGAAGGCTGGACTGCCGCTCGCCTGGATTTTAAACATTTGTTTCTATTTTAGGGAGAGCATTTTTTTGTTTCATTTTCTCAGACAAGAAAAACCTCTCAGCCACTTCCCGTGAATCACTCACATGTCCTTAATCAGTAGTATTCGTCCAACATGTTACCTGTTTCAGTGTGTGGGGAGCATGCGTTGTCTGGCGTGCACGTGTGCTGGGGGCTGGGTCCCAGGCTCCACATGGAAGGTCAATGAAGAATAAACAATGCAGCTTAAATGTGATCATAAAGTTTCCTTAAATCCTGGAGAATGTGAGTTCCCTTTCTTCTCGGACGTCTGCATGGAGTGCGTTTGCTTATTACAATGCTCGTCTGCTCCTTATGCACGTTTGCTTCCTCTCCAGACTTTTTGCTTGACTCTGGTGCTGACTTTTCAAATTCATTCTCGATTTGTTCATTTCTTCCTTTGGGTAAAAGACCTCAAAGTTTGGCGCACAGATCCCGGGTCCATCTTCGACATTGATCCCCTGGAAGACAATATTCAGTCTAGAAGTCTTCATATGCTCTCTGGTACTGGTTACATTGCAAGTTCCTCTCCATTTATGTGGTTTTGTCCTGAAAGTGAGGCTACTCTGAGCTCTAGAGGTTCACCGTGCCGACTGTGTAATGTAAATTGTAAAGCTGAGGATTCGAAAAACCAAACCAGTGCTAGGTTGCTTTAAAATACCTAATTCTTTATGGAAATAAAACTTGCGAAAGGGCTGTTTAAAAGAGTCAAATTGGTGTGTTCCAAATTCACTTAGAAGGGCACCTAGAGTTTACTTGCATCTGCTTTTTATTAGTGAATATGATTTTATAGGTTTTCTGGGCTTTCAAATGCAGTTATTTGGCTTGCACTAAACTGCCAAGATTTAAAGGTGATTTGTTTCATGAAAAAACACCGTTACAATTCTTTAAAGATAGAGAATTACGTATAAAACAGTGGGGAAGTTTTCTATATAGCATCATAAATGTCTTACAATAGACTTTCAAGTATCCTTAAAATTTACTTCTGAGTTTTTATATAATGCAAAATTTATAGTTTATGTAGCAAGTTTATTTGATTTTTAACCAAGGCGGCATGCTTATAATTAAGAGCAAAAACTGAATGGTTTGACTATCTGGGTGTAATGATAATGTGATTTGACATTTCAGACTTTCAGATCGTGTTTAGCAAACCAATGTGTAGACAGTTATGCAATTATTTTGAACAGTTAAAAATAAACATAGATCATTTAGGTCTTGCCCTGCCCCCTGACTTCTACTCCAGATTTAATTGTTGACATTAATAAAACTGAAAGCCCAAGGCAAAGTAGGTATTCTAATACTTTTGTAGTCAATTTGATCCATATAATCAGCCAAAGTGTCGTTTAAATTTCTAAAAATAAAGAAAAGGCACCAAATACTGTATGCTTGGTGATACTTGAAAACAATTATTTATAACCAGGCATTAAATTTGAAAACAATTTATTAGTTTCCTAATGTTACTTCGAGTCAATTTCTTATCCTTCCATCTCGCCTTTAAAATCGAGATAAAAAAATGAGTGTAAAGGATCATTAAGTCATTTATGTAGTTGATACAGTATTTGCTGAAGTTTGGGAATAGGTATTAGTATTTATAATGGCTGAACTTTTGGGCTGTTATTGCAGGAAGGGCTTGTCTTTCTCTTCTTGTTGAACTTTTAGGTTTTTGTTTCCTTTGTTCTTCGGTTCACTTAATCACAAATATCAACGTTTTCCCTCCACTATAGAGAAGGCGAGTCACTATAGGAGACAGCGGTCTCGATCTCATTCGAGCAGTACTTTCGGGACAGGTCTGGGTGACGACAAGTCAGAGCTGTCGGAGATTTACCCTAGCTTTTCGTGTTGCAGTGAGGTAACAAGGCCGTCCGATGAAGGAGGTATCAAACATTAACCAAAGAAAATTCATTCCTTTTTAGAAACGTGTCACAAGTGTGTCTTAACACATTGTTTTTTTCACGTTTAGTCTGGGTGTATTTGAAAATTTTAAGTTGTGTTTGCAAAGTTAAGCATCCTTTCTGTTAAACTACTAATTTGTATTTTTGCATGTTTTTCCTGTCTGACTTCACTATTTTCACTGCAAATGGATCTTTAATGACAAAAGGGTCATGGGTCCTGCTGTTCTTAAGTCTGTTTCACAGGAGGTCAGTGTTCTGAGTTCAAGTTCAGCAGAGTTTGTATCTAATTTCCATTAAGGAAAATGATTCTTGTAGTTACATTTGAGTAGCTGAGAGGTTGCTATGAAATATGTGTGCTTAAATATTTATATACATTCACAGTTAGAGTTAGATCTTGCCAAAAAGAAATAGGGTGTGATACTTGGGATATTAGTTTTTAATGGAAAATACTGTTGATTGCTAATAATCTTCTCTGTATTTTATATATGTACCCTTTCCCTCTACCTTCTGTTTTCTTCATTCAAGCTGGTGGCTTAGGTCCAGAACTTTTAGTTGAAATTGTTTTGGATGTTAAACTAATCCTGCAGATAAAGCTGTTAGTAAAGGTTTGTCTATTTTTTATTTTTATTTTTTGTGAGAACACTTACATTCTACTATCATCAGATTTGAATTATGCAATACAGTGATGCCAGCTGTGGTCACCAGGTTTTACATTATTAGATCCTCCCTGGGCTCTCGTTCATCTCACGGCTGGGAGTTGGTGCCCTTTTACCCACCTGTCCCTGTTTTCCCGTCTCCAGCCCTGAAAACCACTTTTCTACTCTCTCTTGCATGAATTCAATCTTTTTTTTTTTTTAATTTATTTTTAGAGTCCACCTTGGTAGCAAGTTTTTAAGATCTCCTTTCTCTATGATTGTAATGAAATGTTTATAAAGCAGTTTTGCTCTGCTGTGGGTAGAACAGATATGAGGGATCTGTGTCTGGTTCTCCAGCAGGGGTTCGGTAACTTCCTAGGGTTTGCTTGTTTGGTGGTGGTGGTGGTGGTGGTTCTTTTCTTGACTTGGGTCTGTTGATCTGTTCCTTCACCGTGTCTGTGACTCTGGAGGTACAGAATAATGCTGATGCTCGATGAGGTAAACACAAGCCAAGGCAAACGGGAATCCATTTCTGTCCCCCTTGTTCAGCTCCACCTCGGTGCGGCATTCTGGAGCTGACGTCTCTCTCAGTCGCCGCGTACCATAGAGTCTTTGCACCCGCCGGGTCCCTTTCACTTCGTGTTCGTACACACCAGGGTGGCGTCCACTCCGTGAGGCACCGAATCTTTGTTGAGTACTCCTCTCATGCCAGCCAAGAACTTGGACCTGGCAGGGCAGACAGCAGTGAGCAAGAGACAAGCATCTGCTCTGAGGGGCTTGGAGCGAGTGTGGTGGGGGACCCTGACATTAGGCGATTCTTACCCACGGGCTCCATAGTTATGAGAAGAGTAAGCGCTGTGACAGGAGGAGTGGGGGCTACAAGGCGTGTAACAGTGGGGTTCCATCTGGCCTGGATGTCAGGGAAGCCTTCACCAGGGGAGATAATGGCATTCGAAATCTGACTGCTGAGCAGAAGTTCACTCCGAGAG
The DNA here is from genome assembly GCA_004026885.1 of Lyroderma lyra. NCBI lineage: Eukaryota > Metazoa > Chordata > Mammalia > Chiroptera > Megadermatidae > Lyroderma > Lyroderma lyra. The sequence goes on from PVJL010001910.1 coordinate 90,905, forward strand.
GGAATCGGTTCTGGGAGGGAGAACAGAGCACAGAACAGGTGTGTCAGTGGGACCTTCCGGGGGGCACATCGAGTGGGCAGAGCCCAGTAGGAAGCCTGCCCAAGGGTGAGCCTGGAAGTCACCCTCTGTGTCAGTGATAAGGTCTTGGCTGAATTTGTGCAGACAAGAATTCAGAGACCCTGCCTGCAGGTGTCTCAGCTCTGCGTGGTCCAGCGGCTGACGTCCAGGTTCTCTTGGCCCCGATGGCCTTTCCTCTGCCATGGCTGCACTGGATACGCCCACTGCCGTCGGCCTGTCGTTCTCTTCTCCAACCACCACTCCTTTCTCCTACTTCTGTCTGTCAGGAGGAGCCCTGGCTGTGCCAAACTGAGTGAGAAGACGTCTCCATTGAAGGAAGGTGTACCCACACATCCTTGCATTTATACTGGAGTTTGAGGAAGAGTAACAGAATAAGAGGGAATAATTATAAAATGGGGGCACTTCAGACCCCATGGAAGGTGGCAGAAGGGAGATCTTTCTTTTTATTGAGATACAATTGACATACAACATGGTATTAGTTTTATGTACACAATAAATTAATATTTTAAATACTGTCACTGCATATATAAAAGCCAAGAATGTTTTTTTAAAATAACTTTCTGTTGTAAGGCTTGCAAGAAAATGCTTGCAGTTTTGTCTTGATGAAGTTTTGATAGGTTTCCATAACATTAAAGCATAGCTGGAAAAAAGCTAAAGTGGAAACATTCCCAGTGTATTTTTTTTTTCCTGGTGGGGAAGGAAAAGTGTAGTATCCATGACTTTTTGGTTGCTTTGAAATTTAGGGTCCCCTTTGAAATGCGTTCTGTGCTGGGCCCTGGTGAGAGGTGCTGATTGGTTGTGTGGAGGGATGAAACTTGTATGACGATGGCGGCCGTTTGATGCCAACCTTCACTGTCATTAGCAGTAACAGTCAATCATCTGCATTTGTTTAACTTCTAGAAATTGAAAAGGGTTTTGGAAAAATACATGTTCGCAGTAAGCAAAAGGACATGGTCCCAGTATTTAAAAGTGCTGTTATTTTTGTTTCTCGTCCAGATTTTGTTGGTTTCTTTAAATTGAGATTGGGATTTTTTTGAGGATACGGTTCGTTATGACCCAGAGAGGTGCCCTTTAGCATTGGGTAGTCCCCAGCCGTCGGACGGAGTGTGTGGCAGTGCTGAGCTGCTGAGGGCCCCGCACCACGCGGAGGAATGAGACATTGAACTTCACCCAGGCTCTCTCTCACTGCTGGGTCTGGGTTTGCGGGAGGTTCTCTGACCTTGTGAGGCTCCGATCCCACGTCTGTAAGGAGAAGGCCACGGAACAGGAAGCGCTCTGAGATCGTTTACAGTTCCTTAGCTGACTGCCATAAACGTACACAAACTTCTATTTCCTGTCTGTGCCTCCCCCGCGTGAGAAGGTGTTTAGGTCCTGAAAGTGATCTGCTTTACTTTGTGGTTTTACGTGGCTGGGCAGCTATGAGAGTCATAGGTTTAGGGTCCTTCTAAGTGCTGGAGAGAATTCTGATGGTTAGCACAAAGGGTTAAGCAATCAGCTCACTTCCTTGAGGCAAAAGTACTGTGTTTTCATCATTCCCATTTGGTTTTCATGAGCAGTAACATAGAAGCCTTTCCTTTAAGTTTTTATCGTTTTAGTTACGTGTTGCTAATGGGATTTTCCCATCTTGCTTTGATTGCTGAATATTTTCATTTTCTTACGTGATTATTTTGGGCTTGCTTTATGTTTCAGTCTACTTTTGAAGGTATTAAGTTACCAAAGCGTTTTTCATTGTTCATCTCTACTGTGTTACTTTGATGCAATAAAGGAAGCTTTTTATTGAAATGTCACCGAATTTGGGGTCGATGCTTGAATAGTATAATTTGAAATCGTCTTTATTGCCCTTTAGTATTAGATTAGGTTAACTTATTTTCATTTGACACAGTTCCTTGAGTGGAAGTAATTCAAATGGTTTCTGCTTATTCCACTGCAAGGTTTTCTTTGATCTTTGCATTTGTCTTTAGTTCTTTCCTGCAACGTGTATTTGCCTTCTGGTACCACTTTGTATTTCTTCAGTTTTCCTTAACTTACAGTGCTCTGTACTGCTAGTATGTTTATGTTTGCAATCTCATCTCTTGTTTACCCTTCTCACTTTGAACCTGGGTTCACTTTTGCTTCAGATATTTCACGTGTTTCTGTCTTCCTCAGGAGCATACAAGTGTGATGATAAAGGAAAGGCAGCTACGCCTTTCAAACAGGCATTTCCAGTGTTTCAACTCTGTGAACGTTTTCACTTTGCTGCGAAGGAATCTTACTGGGATGACCTTGTTCTGCTTTAAGTGACGGAAAACAAGTTTCTGAACCCTGTGTCAGCCCTAGTGCCCCGGGCTATGCTTGTAGCATTCCGTCCCACGTAATACGTTCTTAAAAGAGGTGAGACTGAAAGAGCTGCTTCAGTACATTCTGGAACTGTCATTATATTGCCCATAGGCATACCAAGAGGTCAGTGCACCAATTAAGTAGCCAGTTACTGGGTGATTTATAGTTACCCACAACTGCATCTGTTCATTCCCCGAACATTTATCTAGTATCTCTGTATGTGTTGACATGCTGGGATCACAAACACAAAAGATGTAGTTGTTGTCTTCAAAGAACTCACATTCTGGTGGGTGAACCAGATGCACATGCGTAAACCCACTGTGCTCCAGAAGGCGTTATGATGGAGTAATGCCTAGGCAGACTCGGCCAGGACGTGGGAAAGGAGCGTGATAGGCAGGACAGTAGCGTATGAGAAGACACAGAGCATTGGAGGCTTGGTGCCTTTTGGCACATCTGGAGCCTGGGACTGTGTGTATGCCTAGGAGATGGGCACACGAGTGTGGCACTGCTGAGCCACGTGTCTTCAGAGACAGGGTGCTCTCCTTGGGCTTCTCTGTAGTAGATTTTGAGGCTATTTAGGGGACCAGTTACCTAGGCTCATAGGTAGTTGTGTTTCTGCCTTGGGAACTTGTCTTAGAATTCAGTCTGTAGAGGATAAGTTAAATTCTACCAAGAGCATAGACTCCTTGTGTATCAAGGGACCAAAGGCCTTCTTAGCAGTCCTCTGCAGGGGCTGATGGTGTGGACACAGTGTTGTAGACTCCTATTTCAAACTTAAAGGCTTTGCTTACTGTTGACAGTTGTCATTTATGTAGAAGAGCAGAAACACTAAAAGCAAAGCACCTTCCTACTCTAGTGACTGACTCCTGGACTCCAGACAAAAGAGCCAATTGCTGGATGTTTAATGTGTATCTCAAGTCTCTTGTCTGGAACCAAAATCTTATTTCCTTTAAAACAAACAAACAAAGAAACAAAAACAAACAAACCTCTGTTCTTGTTTTTGATCACCATTTCAGCTGGCACCACAGTCGTTCACCTTAACCCTCAGGCAGAGACCGTGGCATCATTCTTATCACCTTTCTTTCTCTCGTGCTTTGCATCGAACCCGTCTGTAAGGCAGTTGGTTCTGTCTTCAAAACATACCTGTCCCAAATCCAGCCACTTCTCCGCTCCCACTGCACACCGAGCGAACCCCCATCCTATCTGCTGGAGATTGCAGAAAGAGGCTCCTGGTCTTTGCAGTTCTATTCTTGTCCCCTTGTCTGGCCTCCACCCAGCTGCCATTAATCCTTTGAAAACCTGCACCTGCTCTCATGACGTGTTTGCTCAAAATACTCGAATGGCTCCCAGTCACACGTAGGATGCAAACCATGGTCTGCGGTCGGTCAGGTGAGGTAGAGTCCAGCTCTGGGTCGTTCCACCTTCCAGCAGCCCCCATGCTCCAGCCGCACAGCTCTGCTGGCCGGCGTAGCTTGCCAGGCACTGTGCCCTCCAGCCTTTGCAACCACCTGTCCCTGGGACACTCTCCCGGGGTTTCTGTGGCTTGCTCACTTCTGTCAGGTCTCAGATTCAATGTCAACCAATCAGAAAGGGTTTCCCTGATCATTCTATGTAGAAAACACTCAACCCACGTCCACCCATAACTCTCTATCCCCTTACCTTGCTTTATTTTTCTTTAAAACTCCTTTTTAAAGCTTTATTGAGGCATAGTTCATATACAAAATTTACGCATATTTAATGTAAACCTTTTGATGAGTTTGGACATGTGTGTGTAACTGTGATTCCGTCACCACAGTCAAGGCGCTAAGCATATCCACCACCATTCTAAATGTCCTTGTGTTCTTATTTGTGTGTGTAGTAAAAACATGCAACACGAGAACTATCCTCAACGTATTTTAAAGTGCACAGTACAGAATGTTGTAATCTAGGGATCCAGCAGATCCCTAGAATTCGTTCATCTGGTATAACTGAAACTTCATACCCGCCTCCACGGCCCTATGGGTTTGACCACTTTCGTGACCCGATAGGAGCGGACTCGTGCCATACTCGTCCTTCTGTGACTGGCTTATTTCACTTAGCATGATGTCGTCTAGGTTCATCGTGTTGTTGCAGGTGATAGGATTTCCCTCCTTTTTAAGGCTGAATAATATCCCATTGTGTGTATACACCACCTTTTCTTTACCCATTTATCACTTGATGGTCATTTGGGTTCTATTCATATCTTGGCTATTGTGAATAATAGCCCCCAGTGAACAAGGGGCCAGATATAACTTCTTGATATCAGAAAACGCAGAGCAAAACCATGATGAGATATCATCTCATACCTGTTAGAATGGCTATTATCAAAAACACCAAGCAAATGAAAAAGTAAGTGTTGTTAAGGATGAGGAAAAATTTGAATCATGATGCCGTATTGCGGGATAGAGAATGGCGCAGTAACTATGGGAAGCACTAGGGGGACGCTTCAGAAAAGTAGGAACAGAATTACAACACGATCCAGCAATTCTGCTTCTGGGTATATATTCCTAACCTTTTATTGCCTGATATTTCATTACATATTAATTAGTTTATTTGTATAGTGTCTCTGTCTCCCCCGGAATATAAACTCTATTAGAACAGAATCCTTCTGCCTGCTTCTATTCTCTGTTCTAGAACTAGCACCTAGAACAGTGCCTGTATTAATGGTAGACACTCAATAAACATTGTTGAATGTATAAATATATTCAAATTACATTTTATCTGAAATATGAAGAAACAGGTTTGCTTCATGTGTGAAATTACTAAAACTTGGCCTTAGTTTTTATTGTCTACTTAAAGCTAATTTGACTTGAGAGTAGCAATCCAATAATAAGTCTTATTATAATTTTTTTAGGGAGTTCCCTGGTGGTATAGTGGCTAAGGCTTTGGTGCTCTCAACACTGCAGCCTGGGTTCGATTCCCAGCCAGGGAACCAACCCAAAAAAAAAAAAAAAAAAATATATATATATATATATATATATATATATATAATTTTTAAAAATGTAGTAATGTAAGATGTATCATTGTAATATAACATTGCTACCTGTGTTTATTACAAAGCTTGGGTCAGCTAATGACCTTTCATAACCAAGAAATCAGTAAATCATCCCTATGCTAACACTTCTGTTCTTATGTAACTACTTTTCATGTTAGTGTTTTGTGTATTTTAGTTATGACATCTGTCCTCAGCAGGGACTCAGTAAAATAGAAGTGCCCATCACAATTTGGAAATTCATACCTTTTATGGCTTCTGCTTCAGTGTATTCTAGTCTGTTGTCAGGTCATGAACATGATCTTGGTGGAGACAGACGAACATGTCAGCTTCCCTTCACCAAGCACAGGATGGGAAGGGCTCAACGAGGAGACAAAATGCCAGAACAAATCATCCCTTTCCTAGACTCAGCCAAGACGACTAGATGTGCCTTGAGTTCCTAAGGACCGTAGCCATCATTCAAAGTTAAATTTGCCAGTAAATTGAGAACAGAAATATTAAACTCAGGCACAATAATAAACTGTTAATATATTTTGAAGGTGATGTGTCTCTAACCAGCAATGTGTCAATGTCTCTTTTAACATGAATAGAATCTATAAAGTTGCAATCTTTTTCCCAGTAGTCTCATTAATATTTCTGTTGATTCTCTTTTCAGATTAATGTTTTATGATTTATAGATTTGGCTCCAAGTTCACTGTTATTGGTTTTTAATCATGAGCATAGTTTTAAAATTAGATGACCAGAACAACCTACTAGAAAATACGCTCCTGATTTTGGACTCTTGGTTGTCATTTCAAACGAACTTGCTTGTATTCCTATTGAAGCCAGTACGTCAGTTTTCTGATTGCTGATTGGCAAAACCCTGCTCCCCCAAAAACTCCAACTCCTTCTGAGTCTGACTTCTAAAAAGAAAATTCATTTCACAAGAGAATCTCAGCTGTGTTATTTCCCCACTGTATGTGAGTGTTATTTCCAATCTGAATTTGAGCAGTTTACTAGTGTCTGGCAAATGTAATGTTTCCGTATCTTCATTCAAGTTTGTGAAGATTTAGAGAACTGATGATTGAAATACTAAATCTATGTGATGAAACTAATCTATAGGAAAATGAATGATTCCTTTGTAATGTAAAATCCAATTACTAGAATATTACATAATTATGGTTAGTCATCCAGCTTATCAAAAAGCACATGTTGTATAATTTTAAGAAATTTCTACAAATTTCAGAAAGTTTCAAAACAAATTTTAGAAACTTATAGTTAGTTCTTTTGTTCTCCCAAGAAAAAGGTTCAAGATCCTGACTGAATTTCAAGTACTTAGAGAAACTCATATTCCCAGTATCAATAGACTTGGAATGAAAGAAACATTGTGTTTCCTTTTCTGAGTGTGAAATTGGGGAAAGGATGAAATACTAATGAATAGCACCTGTTTCAGGATGCACATGTGTCTTTCATTGATTTGCCAAAAATTAAATCAAAAGGTTCCATCTGGGTATGAAGGCGAACCATCTGACACTTAAAGTAGCAAACAACAAAGCATTAAAGTATGTTTCCTGTGAAGCTGAGTTCACGGGAGGAAGAGAAGGTTTGAGCATCAGGAAAGTTATACATGTGGCTGTAGCATATGCATAGTGAGAAGACCTTGAAGAACTTTAAAACTTGCAAAGTGGCGTACATGTAAAGGATAGAATAGCTATTCTTGTTATTTATATTATTCAACAGTCACAATGAAAATGCAATTAGTAGTTTTTGTTTTTTATGGATCAAATTGATGTCCAAGTCGGACAATGGACCAAGCATACCTACACAGTTACATATCTGTCTTACATATAAAACACTGAAGTCATGCTTTTCTTTTCGTAGTCGTGCATGCCCTTGCTCTCCCCCAACTTCCTTTTCCATTCATGTGCCCCATATCCTTCCGCCCCAAGCCCCAGGCAAGTGGGTCAGGGGGCCTGGATCCTGACTTCACAGGAATTACAATTTCCATGGGCGGATACAGCCAGATGATGTATTGAGTTTCCGTGTTTTGTTTGTTCATTATCTCCTGTTGCGGAGCTCGTTGTCTTGCTGCTTCTCTTGTGGTCAGATTCTCTGCTCCTTATTACCTAGTCTTTCCTCCAGAATATTCCTGATCTGCCCATGGCACGTTTTTCGGATGCTCTGGTTCTTCATCTTTATCTTTCACCACATTCCTGACCCATGTGTGCTGAGCTTGTTCACAAGTCTGTCTCTCAAAATTTAGGCTCTTACCTAGGCCCTGTGTAAAGGTACTTAAAAGTGTGTGCTTTTGATCGCAGTGCCCGGTTGCTCACCTCTTTTCATGACTGTGACTTTTCATACCTGCTTGTTTTTCCAGCACCCCTACCCCCATCCCCCCGTCACTCACCTTGAACTTGGAGCTTGGGCTCTGTGAGACCCAGGTAGTCTTTCACATTCAGTTCCCCACATTTTCCTCCCTTCAGATCATATTTGAGTCAGTTTCATATAGGTGTATTGGTTGGAAAAATATACACCTTCTAAATTAGAAATGCAGTCAATACTGAGATGTGACTATATCTGATATTTAGTGTGGCGTTCACTAACGGTCTCTAATGTAAAACTGTATTTGGGAACTTTTTGTGGATTGATGATATTTCCTACATGTAAGATTTGAATTGATTTGAATTGAATTTCATGGAAAGAAACCGAATGCAGAGTCCAGTTTTAAGTCTTTAAAAACATATTGTATATATTTATTCAATAAGTGTTTACAGAATATCCTCTGCAATGGCATTGTAAGCATTTCTTTCACTGTAGTTGAATGAAGAACCTTACTGTGCAAGATTGATTTACACACTATCGGGAGTTGTATCCATGGAAGAAAACTGAGATTTTCTATAAGCTGATTTTTCAGTCATGGCATGATTTGTGTCCAAAAGCTAGTCTTGGTGATATGGTTTACCTTAAGTGGAACTAGCACCCCTGTCTTTGTGCTATTCATTCTTAAGTTCTTTATTGCTTTCGTCTTCTCAAAGAATTGCCCCGAATTATGTAGTTCCTGTCAGGAAACTACATGTATATCCATACTGTCCATTCCTTTATTTTCTTTTTCATTCTGTTTTGGGGGATAGCATGCATGTGTGCTTGGGTTTGTAGACACATATCCTATGGATTTTGTGCCATGAGAATATTATTAATGACTGTAATTTGGGGCAGAAATTACTTCTTTTCCTCCAGTGCCAATCCTGCTTTCATTTGTGGTTTTGGTTATAGTCACGGGTTGGGGAGTTTACCCTGGCGTAGGCAGCTAAAAATTAGAAACAATTTGAGGAAACAAAAATATACAAGTTGAAATTCAAATCTAAATGTAGGAGTAAAGTGGCTTGATTACTCTGAAGCCAAATAACAGGTATTCTTAAATCTCTAGTTCCACTCAAATCCTGTTATGTCTTAGCTCAGATCTGTCAGGGAGCACTCACGGACTTACTTGTATCTGGAGAAAACGAGTTAGCTTTGAAATCAGAGCATGTTGCTTTTCTGGGCGATAATTTAAAATATAACCAATTTTTTGTTTTTTCAATATTTGGGAAATGCAGACTCCCGAAACACTATTTTAGAGATTCTTACTTGAGACAACTAAGCCAAACATATAAATAAAATGGTCAAAGGTAATGTATATGTCTGGGTAGTTCTAAAGATTACATAATCTGTATATACTTCTTTTTGCAGTCAACAGGTAATTAGAAATCTTTAAATACTCAAATAATATTTGATTAATGCAACATTATAAACAAAATTATTTAAGTTTAGAGGAAAAAAACGGTTAAATAATCTCTTGGATTTAATTGTATTTTCAACTAAATCGTTAGCATGTCTGCGGGAGAAGAGCTCACTATTCTGATGCTGACTTGGGGGTGTAACATTTCCAGACAGTGTTCTACAGGATGATTTTGAAAAGTGTTAAGCGTAGTCATTATGGGGATCTTTGTTGTTCGGTGGGAAAGTGGTTGAAGTCGTGTTAGGAGATGTGATTGGACCACAGACTTGAAATGATTCACACAGGATAAGGTGACTGAATGACAATTGCTCTGGGTAAAATAGGATGCCATTGGCAATGGGAAAAAGAAACAAAGATTAAACACACACGCACGTCAGAGAGTTACCAAATACTAAAATGACACTTAAAACACCTCTAAAAGCCATTGCTTCGGAGGTGATGCTATGCTCCCTGATTTGAGCTTGCTTTTCCAAAAGCAAATGAATTACTCTCACTGTAATTCCTTCATCATCAACCACACACACATACACTTCCTATGGGCTTTACACTCCTGAGTTCACCTCACACAGAAAAGCCAGTGGCAAAGAGAGGAACCTCTCCGTGCATAACCAGCCTGCCTCGCACCTCTCCCCAAGCACTTACACTCCCTTCCTCTTGTCTTCCCCTCCCACGCACTCCTGTCTGCCCACCAGCAGGAACATTGCAACGGTCAAGTCCTCATTACTTCTAGAACCAACTACAACCTATCAGTGGAGGCGATTGTGCTTGTTTCTGTTTTCTGCAAGGAAAGAAAAGAGTTTTCTATAGTGCTAGGAATTCTCTCAGATTAAAAAATAGCATCTTGTTGCTGGGGTAGGCATAAACGCTGCGGATTTAGGAGCCACCTGTGGTATGTGGAGGGAATCAGGTGCCAGGGAGACGTGGGGTTCTGACGTGGGACGTTTGATGGCATGTGCAGAAGCTATTTGAGCCGAAGGACCCCGAGCCTGGGCCTCTTTTATTGCCTCAACCACCGTGCTCATGGCCTAGATGAAATCTAGTTAAGATATGGCTCATTCTTTCCTATTTTGTTCGAAACCAGCAGCATCTTCATACTTTGTCTTTTATATTTATGTCTTCATTCAGTTTGACAATTCCTCTGTGATTGTCTAAATAGAGATTCTTTGTGCCGCCCCCTCTCAGAACCTCATTAAGTTCTTTGGCATGCATTAACTGAGAAAACCATAGTCAAGTGTTGACAGTAATTTTATTGCGTCCTGTATTCTTTATTGGAAAACTTCTGATGATTTTCTCCTTATTCTGAAAATTTTAAAAAAGTAAGCCTATGAGAAAAACCCCAACATGATTTTCTCTGTAGTTATCCAGTTGCTGTGGATTGAATGCTTGTGTCCCCGCCAAACTCCACCTGTGGAAGTCTTACCCCACAGTGCGGTGTTACTAGGAGGTGGGCCTTTGGGAGGCGGTTAGGTCCTGAGGGTGGAGCCCCGTGAATGGGATTTGGTGCCCTTACCAAAGAGACCCCAGAGCACTCCCTCATCCCTTCTGCCATGTAAGGACACAGAGGTTTGAACCAGGAAGTGGGATCTCACCAAACACCAAACCTGCTGACGCCTTAATCTTGGATTTCCCAGTCTCCAGAACTGTGAGACGTAGATGTTTATTTGGATTATGATGTGCAAACTATGTAGACAGAAACACAGGACAGCATAGGAAATAGCATATTTAAATTTTTTCATTGTTATCCTTTCCTGTTAGTTGTTTCCCCCCCCAGATATTTTAAGATAGTTGTGCTTAACACTGTATGTCAAAGTTTAAGGGCTGTAGTTAGTGTAAGAAAGGATTAGATGTTTAATTTTTATTTTAAGTAAGTTTGCAGAATTGTTTTTCTGTCTTGCTTCTATATTTACAAATAGGATAAAGTAGTAATTAATGAAATGACTTGTTTAATAGATACAGAGCAGTTCAGGAGTGCCAATCTAGAACGTGCAGTTGGAATTGTTGACTAATGTATATAACTGAAAATGCCCTAAGTATCCAGAGCCATTTCTTTAACTGGGCAAAGGGCAGATATCTAGGGCCATCCCTGCTCTAGGAGAGCTATTGTCCCTGTCACTCCTCCTACACCTGGCATGCCTTGAACATAGTGGGAAATGATCATTGTCAACATTTAAGGAGGTTTACTAAGTAAAACAATGTAGTAAGCCCCATGCACACATGAACTCTGTAAATATTTGCTGAGAATCGAGGGCGTGAATAAATGGTCAATGCTTCTAGCTCCCAACATGTAGAAAAGGCTCTTTTACTCAGTTAATGACGTGGGCCAAGGTATTGTTTAGGGATTTCATTATTTTTTCTTCATCAGTGAATTTTGATAATATTCTTGACATCTCTTAAATATTTAAACTGAGTTGATAATATTAAAAGTGTTTTTTTTCTGAAGTACTTGATGTTTTACTGTTTTAATAACTTTGTAATATACTACAAATTCAAGTGAAAATCTTGATTTCTCATTGATGCCACATCTAGACATTAAATCAAAACAATTTGTAATAACATTGTAATATGACTTAATTCAAAAAGTAGTACAAAAAAATCCCCGTTCAACATAATACCATTATTACCTGAAGAACACATTAATGATTTATAATTTTGTGATGATTAAACATCTTTAAAGTTTGATGTTCTCATATACCATTAAAATGAATGTGTCACTTATGAAACATTAATTATTCATAATATCCAAGACTTATATCTGCTTTATTCTGTTATTATAAAAACTGTCCTGAATAAATCAACCCATGACAATTAGTTTATATACTCAACCTGATTGAACAAAAATACCAACCTGTCATGGATTTTTATAGCACATGTATCACACAATTTTTTTTATTTTTTATTTTTTTTATGTGGGTAGTTCTTTGGCTGGGAATCGAACCCAGGCCACAGCATTAACAGTGCCGAAGCCTAGCCACTACACCACCAGGGAACTCCCATATCACACAATTTTTACTAATGTATCATATAACGTAAAACATCATGAAGGACATGCTACTAAAATATCCTCATTTAAAGCCCATGCTTCTGCTTACCAATAAACATACTTCCAGAGAGACACACAAGCATGTATCTGCTGGTTTTGTGGGGTTTTTATCTGGCTTCCTTCTGTGTTGGTTTCTCTAGAACTCAGTCTTCCTTAAAACAGGAACTATGTCCTTTGAATGTCAAAATTGGTGGTGAGAACAGCACAAACTAAATGAATACTATAGATTCTTTATTTTTTTGATGTAGAAGGACAACGTTTATGAAAATCTTTAAGTGGTTTGGATTTTCAAGCTTTATAACATATGTAGCTGACCAATTTAGTTTTGACTCATGGCCAAAATAAAATGGAGAATTCATGTATTAGAGGTAAAGGTTATTTTAAGGGTGGAGACTTATTAACTGCTAAACAAACATACATTGCTGAATATATGCTATGCTTACCACCTTTGTAAAGGTAACATTCAAGTGTGTGTCTTGAAATAGAGCATCCTGTTATATGAGAAGTATCCAGTGAAAACATTTGCACTCTGTCATTGGTTTGACAATCCAATTGAATTCCTTTAAATATCTTTTTTAATTTTTTTAATTTTTTTTTAATGCTAAAGAGAATCACATAGCCAAGTGAAAATGGGATTTTATTAAGGGATTATGGGAAATATTTTTTCTGTATGTGTTATTTTTAACACAGCATCTGTAATAGAGTAACACACCTATTTCTAATATATTTTAACTGCATGATGAACTGATTCTCTATATATCCTTAATTACTGAAATCTGTACTAATCTAGAGATTGCTTATATCACTATCCAAATTTCACTTGACTGTGAAAATGGCATTTTGTTTCAGAAGATGCTAGCAGAGCATGACGTCACTTAACGGGTTGGGAGGGGTATTCGGAGACTTGCTCTAAGGAATCTCTGTGTGTGTTTGATGGCAGCGCCTGTACTCCCGGGAGCCTACCAGCAAAGCCATTCCCAAGGCTATGGGTACATGCACCAGACCAGCCTGTCGTCCATGAGGTCAATGCAGCATTCACCAAATCTAGTAAGTGTACCTTCTTCCCTGGTCATTTCATCTCCAAAATCTACGTACATGTGGAATAGAGTTGAATAGTGTACATTTTCTTTTTTTCAATGCCGAAATGATTTTTTAAATTTTATATTTAAAATTTTACTATTTAGTAACGCATTGTTGCTATACAATATTATATTAGTTGTAGGCATGCCATAGTGATTTGACATTTACATACCTTATGTTGTGATCACTGCAGTAAGTCTAGTAACCATCTGTCACCATACAATGCTATTACGATATTATTGACTATATTCCCCATATTGTACATTACACCCCCTTGACTTACTTATTTTATAACTAGAAGTTTATGCCTTTTATTGCCCTTCACATTTTTCACCTACCCCCTGGCAACCATCAGTTTGTTCTTTGTATCTTTAAGTCTATTTCTGTTTTGTTTGTTCATTTTTTTTTCAGATTACACATATAAGCAAAACCATATGTTTGACTTATTTCACTAGCATAATACCCCCTGGGCCCATCTGTGTTGTTGCAAATGGCACTATTTCATTCTTTTTTAATGTTGAGTAGTATTCCATTGGATAAATGTACCACCTCCTTATCCATTCTTCTATCAGTGGATATGCACATTTTCCTATAAAGGATAAATGACATGCTGCTATTTGTACAACCCTTTTAAAAGAGCCAAAAGACTTATAGACATAAATCATTGAGGGAGGAAGGTGTGATATGCAAACATAAACAATAAAACAAAGAATTTACCAATACAACATCCTGATTGTCATGTCATGATTGGACTTAGCCAATTATGATTTTCATTCTGTCTGTAGAGCATAGATAGCTAGTCATATTAACTGGTTAATCTGGACATTAATCAAAATGGCCACTAAAACATAAATGACGCAGCCAACATATCTTTGAATCCTCCTTTTGGAAACCTTGAAGTATTGATTCATTCATTAAATGTAAAGTTTGAGGTCATTCAGTCAAATGTGACATCTCAGGATGAAATTGCTTCATCAAGCTTCTGACACAGTCCCTTGGTCTTTGCTTGAGAACTTAGGAACAAGTTGCCCCCAGCCCCAAACAATTTGAAAGTTATCTTCAGTTGCCCTAAAATTCTTGTGTCTCAGCCAGTTTCCTCAGTTTATGAATTCACTTGCTTTTGAGATTGTCTGATACTAAATATTAGCTAAATTATTGGCCTTGAATGAAAACAAGTATAGTAAAACTCAATTTATATACTGGATAGTAACCCCTTATTAGATATGTGACTTGCAAATATTTTCTCCCATTAGGTAGGTTGCCTTTTCATTTTGTTAAGGGTTTTCTTTGTGCAGAAGCTTTTTCATTTGATGTAGTTCAGTTACTCATTTTTGCTTTTATTGTCTTTGCTTTTGGTGTTGAATCCAAAAAATCCAAGACCAATATCAAGGAGCTTACCGCCTGTTTTCTTCTAGGAGTTTTATGGTTTCAGGTCTTACATTCAAGTCTCATACATTTGGAGTTAATTTTTGTGTATAGTGTAAAATAGTAGTCCCGTTTCATTCTGCGCATGGCTGTCCAGTGTTCCCAACACCATTTATTGAGGAGACTGTCCTTCCCCCATTGTGTGGTCTTGGTTCCTTTGTCATAAATTACTTGACTATGTGCATAGGTTTATTCTAGACTCTATTTTGTTCCATTGATTTATGTATTTGTTTTTTATGCCAATACTATATTGTTTTGATGCCTAAAGCTTTGTAATATAGTTTGGAGTCAGGCATCAAACATTTTTCTCATTATAACAAAGATTTAGTAATATGTACTTCAATATTTAGAAGTTATATGCTAAATTTCTACCACTATGATACAAAAATCAATAAAATGAATTTATTATTGTTTTTTTTCTTTTATTTGTTTTATATCTTTTTAAGAGGAAACAAAAATCCTTAGACCTGTTTTAGAAAAGTTCATTGCCTTTGCCAGGGGACCAGTTGCAGTGACTTGCCAGTGACTTGGATGTATCTGCCACTATGGCAAGTTTTGTCCTTTGAAGACTATGGGCGAGGGGAGAATCTATGTCCTCTAAGGTCCCTGGGGATAGCTGAAGCTGCAGGGAGTTGGGCCTTACTGTTACAAAGCTTACTTTGTGGTGGTCTAACTGTTGTATTTAGTGGCTTGCACTATCCCCATCCTGGCCCCCTAATATGATGCTTTTTGCCAGCCTAGTAAACCTGAGATGAGCGTAGGTAGGGCACTAAGCTCTGTTTTACACTTGATCTTAGCCAAAAGGCCGAGAAGCGATGAGCTCTGTTTTATAGAGCTCCAGAAAGACATGTGCTTGGACACATTTCTAGTAGTTCCCTTGTGTGGGGGCTGGTTTGCTGTAATTGGCATTTATGGCCATGACTGTGTGGGTATTCATCACAGGACCGTCTTTCTTTTCTTAGAGGACCTACCGAGCCATGTACGATTACAGTGCCCAGGATGAAGACGAGGTGTCCTTCAGGGACGGCGACTACATTGTCAACGTGCAGCCCATTGACGACGGCTGGATGTACGGCACAGTGCAGAGAACGGGCAAGACAGGGATGCTCCCAGCGAATTACATTGAGTTCGTTAATTAATTATTTCTTCTCGCCCTTTGAGCTTTACTCTAATGTACTAAACCTAATGTTTTTAAAAGATAGATACTTTTCAGACAACTTGGCAGTTATTTTACAATAATCTATCCTTACTTTGACAATTAGACACCCAGGTACCAGGAAGAGGGGATGACTTCTGGGCTGAAAACAGCAGCATTTTCAGTAATTCCTATAAGCAAAATAATTAGGTCTGGAGACCTGGTGCTGCTAATTGTGTTGTTGGTTTCTTTTGATTGGCTATTGAACCCTTCTGGGAAATGTATTTTTGTAGACTTTAATAGAGATGTTGATTGTCCCGTACATGTAACAAGTATCTGAGACTTCTTAGCTGTCGTTTTGGAATCACCAGAAGCCAATTCTCTTAATTCAGTAACACAGCCAATAATTTCAAAACCATTTAGCTTCGGAGTCATTAGGCGATTTCCAATTCCAGTGAAAATTGTCTAATGTAATAAACGTAAGCAGTGGCAGAATGACAGTTTGGTTAAAATGATTAATGTATTGACTGGTGGCCTTAGGGACCTAGAAATTTCTTTTGAACAAAGATTTCTCCTTTTTTTTGTTTCCTTGGCTGACTTGGTTCTATTTATTTCTCATTTGTACCAATCCCCATTTACATTCTATGGACCCACGAATATGCTTGGCTCTACAGGATGTCAGGACCAAATCACTTCACAGCTACTCTGCAAAGGGCAAATTTAAGGTCATCTATATTATTTCCCTAGTAGTCTTTACCCTGTTGCATGCCACGTAGGTTCAAGCTTCTGTAACATAGACAGCTGCACTGCCCATTCTTGTTATTAAAGCAAAAAGTGTGGCTGATATTAAGAGCCTCTCCTCTAGCTGCCAGCTCATCAGAAAAACATTTTGAAAAGTTGCTTAAGATTCTCCCGCTGCATTGCACTCTAGTTTTGAAGGATTTACACCTTAGGAAATAGACATATACTCTAGTAAATAAGTGATTTAGGTGTTTATTGAACAACTTTCATTAACTTAATGCCGCTATTGATTTAAAACTTAAGAAAACTTGATGCGAGCCAGCAACAAAGTGGGGTGGGCATGTGAAACGTGCTGGAGAAAACCCACAAACAAAAATGTAGAGAGATGATCTGACTTCTTATTTTGGGAAATGGTGTTCAGATTCTGGGCTGGAAATCTAGTCACAGAAACCAGTTAAGGGAAAGACTTCCTTTCCACTTTCTGCTTTCTGTTTTGTAAACCACATTCAGGGAGTGACATAGGAATGTCATCGGGGATCTTAGGCCCAACAGGTTGTTCACTGAAAAAGAATGGCCAGATTTTGATTTTCCAACAAGTGACATTGCAGTTGTCTGCTGGACTCACAGCCGTGACTGCAGCCATTGCAGATGGGTCATGACCTTCCACCTGGCATCCACAGTCAAGATCACCTGAGCGATTAATGTCCATCAGCAACTTTGTTTTTCTGATTGTGCCATGGATTGGGGCCTGCAACAGGGTAGCATTTCTGTAGAACCTGATTCTGTAGTTGTGAAGAAACTGAAAAAGCAAAGTTACAAATATGTAATAAAACGTGTGGTCTCGGGGATATCTCCCTTGTATGATATTTTCAAAGAAATTAACAAAATATCCTGTAAAATGTTTTTAATTGAAATCTTGATTAGTCCAAAGGCAAATGTCAATTCATTTATACCATTGGAAGACTAGCAAATACTTTTGAAAATCCATAGTTTCATTTTATCCCACTGAAAGAATAAATGAAATAACACTTATTACGTGCAAGATGCATTTACGTGACACTGACATGAAGTTGAAAAGAGAAAAATTCAGTAGTCAACTGTAATTGAAAAAAAATTTTTTTAAAGCAAAATTCAGGCAAATCACTAGAGATCTTTTTTGAGGAGCTTCACAGATTACCATATAATGAGCTTGACCAATTTCCTGTCATTGAAGTGACCAGTCATTATTAAATTGATTAAACCCCATCTCAGATTTAATGTCTTGTACACAAACATACAAACACAAGCTGAACTTACAATATTCTTGCTAAAATTTCTACACATTAGAACTTAGGGAAATAAATTTGCTTAATTTTATTATATTGTTAAATAAATATTTATGTTTCACCCAGAGAGAACTTTTTTCGTGATTATAAAAAGTTGATTCAATTTGCAGACTAACAGGTACAATTTTTGATAAATAGCACATTAATAGGAAGCTTAAAGGAAACTAACTTAAAATGATTATAATAGGCAAAACTACCATAAAGTAGCAGCTTGATATTTCATTGTTTCTCTCATCCACTGATTTCAAAATCAGCTGCATTGAATGTAAAAGTCATCTGTATTTGGGGAATAATGCTACTAAAAGTTTTAAGCTTTGCAGAGCAAGATGTTTCTACTCCCAGCCTGTAGGAATTAAGATCTGATCAGAGTTTAACTAGAGGGAAGTTATCTTATAGTCAAGCTGGAGGGAGAACAAGACGTCACCTGCTCCTGACGCTCTAACTTGATAGTGTTGTCATTGTTACCAAAGCTCGTCAGGATATTAGGCATCTCAGCAGAAATGTAGGAAACATGTAGAATACCAAAGTGCTATTTTGACAGCATTGTGTTTGAACTACATTCCTGAACAATTTCTCCCCTTTCCACCCCTCCCCATCTTCAATTGCACAACAAATAATCTCTTACGTAATGCTGACAGCTGCAGAAGAGTTTAAGAAACAAGTCTCTTATCGTCAAGTTAAAGTAGGCATTACAGAGAGCATGTGCCTGACTTTCTCCAGCCTGATAAAAGCACACAGAGCAATTTGATAGGGTTTCCGAAGTTCCGGAAACAAAATGGAATGTGGATCGTGTCTCTCTGGAGAAGAGTGTAGTCACAGAATCTAGTGCTTTTGTTGTCAGTTTTTATAGGAAACGTTTTTACTAATTGTGGGTCTCTAGGAAAGCTTTCTCTCCCTAACCTGTGGCAAAACGACTTCTTCGTGTCTTCTTGTTACTGTTTACACATCCGCAGTGTAGCCCCCTTTGAAATACATATCTGGTCGTCAGCTGTCCCTGTACCTTCTCAGGCCTCCCTGCACCTGCACACACCTCACAGGAATTTGCAAGCACAATTTCCAAGAGCACCTTGTATGATGACATGTGAGACTAGACCGGCCCGGCTCTTGCCGCTGGGGTCACTGCTTAAAGATGACGAAGATGCAGTTTTGACACTTTTGCCACAGTCTTGCTTTTCTTAGCCTCTCCGTGCTGAGCTTGACAACACTCTAGGTGTCAGGAAGTAGACTTTTCTAAAACAGTGCAAGTTCAGGGGACACATCTTTTTCAGGCTTGTCCGTCTCCAGTGGCATGTTTCATAATGAAAGGATAAAAAAAGTCTGTAATCCATTCATAATACACCCCTATAGAAAGTGGGTATAGTTTAATACCAAAATTATAATATAGATATATAAAATATAGGTGCCTTTTTGATTACGCTGGTTTATCCACTATGGTCTTGGAATGACAACCAAGCAGCTTCTGCGTATTCTATAGTAATATTTTATTATACATGATTGGTATTTTTGTGGTGGGGAAACGAGATGCTCCTGACAGATATGCTTGTATTTTACCTCTAAAAGTTTCAAACTTTAGAAAATACTGACTTCTTCCATCTCTTTCTGAAAAGTTCTTTGTGGATTTATATATAGTTGAGGTGCATAAACATTAACTTTAGGTTTGAGATTTAAAACGCCTATTATAAGATAGAAGAATTAACGTTATGAGGCTGAATCCATTCCACAAGGTGAGATTCACTTCATACATTCATTATTCTTCAGCGCTTTGCCTCTGATCATCTAAAAGGGCTGTAGTGTGCTTGTTTTGGGTAATGGGACATGGAGGTGGGAAAGCTTTAGTTAAGTAGGAAGTTATGTAAATGATGCTGAAGTGAAAAGTCTGCTTCGGAAGTATTCCACGCCCCTTCGGGTCCTTTCCAGGGAGCTGTCAGCTATTGATAATCAAAACAAAGCGAAACAAAACATTAAGACATTGGCTGATGCTTCTGTGGCCATCATTCCATGACGTTGAGACTACTGGAACCCACAGTCGTGGAAGGATCCCCAGGGCAAAACTTTTCTCCCCAACTTTTGTCCATCCCACTTGAGTGTGTTTTCATGGAATTTTGTATGCTTTTTGTGTTTGATGTATGGTCTCCAGTTTGCGTAGTATATACTTCTTTGTAATCCAGTTGCTATTAAGAATGATGTATTTAAAGGAAAAGAGAAATCTGCATCACTCTTCCGTGTCCACACAGTGAATGGCTGAGCATTTGGAAGCAGCAAAGAGTGTGTTACAGCCGTGGTGTGGGGCCGTTGGTCTTTGACCTGTGATAAACACGCATAATTGAATCATTGCACAGTCTGGCTTCTGTTTGCTTCAGAATACGTAGGATTGTGGTTGATGATGAGTTTTGTAAAAACTGAGCGTTTTGAAGGAAACGATGTTTTTAAAATGAAGGGACTAATAGAACAACACAATGTTATTAATATAATTTGGCTTTTGTTATGCAAATTGTCAACACCAGCTATTAAAATATATTTTAGTAGAAATGCTTTAATTCATGTTTTTTTCCTCTACACTGTGAATCTTTAAGCCTTGGTGGACTAGAGCAACATCGTGCTGCCCAAAGGACTAACCTATGCAAACTAGTTCACATTTTAGTGGATGTCACAGAAATCATGTAAGAAGACATCATTTCCCCCTGCATAATGTACAGTGCCATTGAAATAACACATGAAGCTTAGCATCACGTATGTATAGTATAGACACTCACAAATCCTTCAAGGCTACCATAATCATTAGTAGTAGTATCCGTTTAAAAGCAAATCGCTGATTTAGCTATTAAAACTACTTGAATGATGTCATGACAAAAATGAGGGATGGATGTGTCAGCCATGGCTCCACTGTGGTCACTGCAAATGTTCTCCTATGACAGAACTGCGTTTTCAGATGCACTTTCTCCAGGGTATTATTATTCTGTGTCTTCTTTCTGTATTTGTAAAACATTATAATGCTTTAATTTCCTATCTTTACACATTTGGTTTGCTTAAATAAATGCAGGATATAACAAAATGGTTCTATTTCTTGGTTCTCACCTTGGTTTCTTGGAGCAGGGGTTCTTGATCATATTCGGGTATCGGGTTTCTCATGACAACTCACATCAAATCGCATCTAAGGTATTCATGTTGGTTTCAGTGTACTTACATGGGTGAGTCATGCAAAACATGTCTTCCTCCCCCAAATAGACTTCATTGTAAATGATAACAAGATTATGCTTTTAAAAGCTCAGTATCTTTCTGATTTTTCTATCAAAGTACTAAATAATATGTTTTTGTAGTTCACTTCTTTCAAGATTCAATTTCTCATATGTCCTCAATAGCACAATTTTAATTTTTTCTTAAATTTGTAAGATGAAAGAAACAGCTTGGAGCAAAGAATAGAAAATGTGCAAATTAAGTACATGAAACAGGGAAGATGCTATGATTTCTCAGCTAAGAATGGCTCATTTATCATAGAACATAATTGCTTTTCTTTCTAATTTTCCCATAGTTGGAAAAAGTGAGTGAGTTAGTCCCTCATATAAATCTATTGAGACTAAAACCTTATCCTTATTGTATTATTTTGTGGCAGTACCTGTGTGATGGCACTAAGTTCTCCTAATTATAAACTGATAAACTTTGCAGGTGACACATTTAGGACACTTGCTCACAGAATAAACACTTCTTTCTAATCGTGAATTTTTATGGTGTTTTTTTTTATATTCCAAAAGTATGAAATGAGTATTTGTATGATAGTAATCATCAAACATAGTGATGATGTTTCACATTACAAAACAGCTCACTTATTTATTGATTTGAAAAATTTACTATCTTTTTCTCCCTCCAAGATTTTTTTTCCCTTCATGATAATAAATTTACTCTTTGGAACCCAAGCCACAGAGAAAGGAATAACTTGGCAAGATTTTAATTTTATCCCGTACTAAAATAATTTCGGTTTAGAATATGGGTGTAATTTTATTAACTTAAAAATTTGTGAAGTTACTTGTATAGGTAGTTGAGACATATATGACCACCAGACGTGGACCAAAATAACATTTTACAAAAACACTCAGACCTAATCAGCTACAAAGCAGATAGAGGGAAAGCTTTGTTTCTTTCTCTACATAATCTGCTTCTCTTAAACAGGACGAAGAGGTTTGTGATGGCAGAAATTTTGAGCTACTTTCAGGCCTTTGTCTATTATATTTGCATTTGGGAGCAGCAGGGTTCTGATGTAAAACAGGAGAAAACAGATTTGAAGGGTGAAATGTCAGTATCAGAACAGAGAACCCAGTTACTAATTTTGTGTTTATAGCATGACGTTCTAATCTTTGCCACCTTTCTGTTTTTTGTTTGTTTTGTTAAGTAGCAAACAGGAAAGAGGGTAGTAGACTGAAATAGGGAAAGGGCTAAATCTGAACTCTGGTTATTTTACTTGGGAAAAAAATAAGACACTGTCTTGCATCCTAAATTTAGTTATTTGATTGCACTTTAAATGAACTCGATCCTGGTTCTCGATCTAGGAGAGCCACACTTAATGCCTTTTCCCGGAGGGTTGCTGTCCAGGGCCATGCGGCCCAAACTGACTTTCTATATCTGCAGTCATGTCACCACTCTGGTCACAATGGACTGGATTGAGGTGACCGATCTGCAGGCTGTCCAGGTGCCCTTGAAGGGGGGCGGCACAAGGACTTTGCCCAGTGGATGATGGTGACCAAACCTGTGCAAATCCCCCTGAAGAGCCTTCAGTTCACCATGCGGAGCAAGTGGGCTAACTGGCTGTATTACGAAAAGCTAAAGGGGAAACAAGGAAGTTGGGAGGAAGCGTAAGCTGTGCGTAAGCAGACGGCAGGAGCAGGGACGTCATGATGGGGGAAGACGTTCCAGCAGACTGAGTAAAACGCCGAGTAGATGGGGTCAAAAGTGGCAGGAGCCACCGAGAGACGGGAGTGGACCAACTCTTGTTTATAGTCGCCCCAACCCCTGCTGTGTGCCCCAAGAGTGTGCCCACTCCATGGCAGGGGCAGGGGCTCTGTCCTGCTGCCCCCGTGAGGCCAC
Source organism: Lyroderma lyra (assembly GCA_004026885.1). Classification (NCBI taxonomy): domain Eukaryota; kingdom Metazoa; phylum Chordata; class Mammalia; order Chiroptera; family Megadermatidae; genus Lyroderma; species Lyroderma lyra. The sequence goes on from PVJL010001910.1 coordinate 113,888, forward strand.
CCCCTCTTACCTTGACAAGGACGCATTTCGTAAATGACGGAAAGATTTGCGCCATGTTTCCCAAAGAAAACGCTCGGTGGTCAATGTGATTGAAATGTCAACTACGTTATTACGGTTCACATGTTCCGAAGTCTCTTAAATTTTCATTTGTTGTCTTTTATGATGTTATATTACACGGCACATATCCCATTGAAAACCTCTTTAGTTAGAGATTGCTCCCTGGGGTCCTATGAAAGGTGTCCATAATGAATAGCAAATGGATTTAACGTCGACCAGTGGGTATAAGTACGGAGAAAGGATTGGGGGTTGGGAGGAATGCTCTCATGATATCTAAATGTTTAGCAAGAAACGGGAGCAACCGGGGCCACCTTAGGGGGTGACAGGGATGAAAGTTTAATCATTTTTGCCACACTTCAGAAATAACCTCATTTTTCCAGACTGACTCAGTGATAGCCCTCGATTAAGGTGAATGAAGCAGTAACGGTAATTTATTCATTTATTTAATTAATTAATTAATTAATTAATATATTTACTGCTTATGTGGTTCCAGGAACAACGCATAGGAACTTTGCTCATAAAGCTTTTATCCATTATTGGGGGGAACTGATATTAAACAGCTAAGGACATGTATGTGTACACTTGTATATACTCAAGTTTCCTTCCGTAATGAATTTCTTAACCGCAGTTTGAGATGTCACGAAAGGGAAGCCTGGGGCACCCCGAGTTCTTGTAGCTGGGAAGGGGTGAACTGTGGACTCGGAGGAGCATGTGGAAGGCTTCTTTGAGGAGCTGCTGTTAGAACTGCGTTCTGAAAGCTGCACTGAGAGCAGTTTCTGCCGACGGAAGCATTAGACACGTGGGAGAAGGGAGTCACTGACAGCTACTGACAGACGTAATTCAGTCCACTCCCAAATTTTAATTTAAGGAGCCGTGACAGGTTTTCATATTAATAAATTCTTTGGCCAAATTTATGCACAGGCATCAACATAGGTGGATGTACTTCCTTTTTATTATTCTAATTATAACATTCCCTTGAAAAAAAATCAGCAGGTTGCAGAGAGTTGGTTGTATCAACAAAGTTGTACAGATGTGGAATACTTCATTTCCTTTTTTGCATAATTGGTTATTACATGGCTTTCCTGTGTCCTTACTTCCTCCCTGACTAGTTTTGGAAAATGTGTACTTACTGGAGTTTCTGTTGCACAGTTGGCAGCAGAACCACTGATGGAAATGCTGTCGTCTCCCATTTTAGATTCACAGACCTGGGGACGGTCATTCCCCTCGAAGACGTGATAGGAGTGAGACTTGCTGCATTAACTGAAAAACACAAGGAAAACTTACTCACAATGTAGAGGAGTTTTTGGTAATTACAGATCAGTCCTTACTCTGAGGTAAATCATAGCTTTGTTTGTAGAATTCTAGCAAGAAATTTGACAATCCGCCCCCCTTAAATGTCTGATAGTATGTTTGCACACTTTATCTTGGGTACCCTTGCCTCATGTAAATTAATCATTGATAATATTTTGGATGTCTTGGGTTTCCCTAATTGATGCCTAATAAAATCCTTGTTGTGGGAACCTCATTGGTATTTGCCAATATTTCCTGGCTTCATGTACATCTGTCTTTTAGAAAGAAATGTTCTGACTGTCAAGATGGTGCCACAAGAAGTGATTTCTGAACCCCTACAACTTTTGTTATGTTGCTTTTTTTTTTTTTTTTTTTTTTTAGCCAAAGGGTAGAACTGATGATCCAACCATAGTGTCATAAATCTGCAGTTGAGCCTTGAACGACGCAGGGGTTATGAACACTGACCCCCCCCCTGTGCAGATGAAAACCATGTATGACTTTTGACTCTCCCCAAACTTAACTACTAATAGCACAGTGTTGAGAAAAAAAACGTTATTACGGAAATCATAAGGAAGAGAAAATATGTTTATATATTTTATGCATTTGTGGATAAATAGCCAATTTTTTCTTATTTTTCCATTATTTCCAGGCTACACGGTTCTTCTGGGAGTTTTTTTTTTGAATTATTGCAGATTTCTTTTCTGATAAATTAATTGAAAAATTCCATGTAGAAGTGGACCCACGCAGTTAAAATTCGTGTTGTTCAAGGGTCAACTGTATTGTAACAATATGTATTATCTTTTGTTGCTAAACCATATTCTCACTGGTTTGCATTGATTTTGGTGGGATTGGGCATAGAGGTGCCTGAAAAGACTTGGGGAGACACACTTATTGTGTGTGGCCCCCCTGTGCCAGCTCCTTCTAGATGTTTCTGAGCACCAGCTCCAGTGGTCCGGGCACTGTAGCTCCTCCCTGCCCACCGCCATCCTCCAGGTGGAAAAACAAGGGTGGGCACAGTGAGATTCTTTTTTCATTTTCTATGATTGATGTTCTCGAAAGGCATGGGAGTAGGGGGAGAGGATAGTTTTTAGGGTGATTATTTTCCAAGCACGCACATAAAAGATGCGGATGGTATGAGAACAATATTGTGCCAGCCTCTTAGTATCATTAAAAAGTTTGGGGTTTGAAGGAGCCTGAAACATTTTTCAGAACCTCAAATGGGGCTTCTGGTCTTGAGAGAAGTTAAACTTGATCATGACTGGGACCCTAAAATGGTAGTTTTGTAATGTTTAACCCTTAAGGATTTGACAGATTTAATTATATTTACGCACGGATCGAAGGTGGGTTGGGGTGGACGAGCGTTGTCGGCAGGAGCACAACCTCCTCCCGAAGACGGACGTGCCAGGTGAGTGAACGCCTGTGGGGCAGCAGCCGAGTCAGGGGCAGACACGACGCTCCCAACGTCTCACTTGGACGCAAAACTCGGAAGTTTTAGCTTCAAGTGGAATTGAATCTTTCCAAATTATTTCAGCATCAGGAAGTAGAGTTCTGTGTGGGCCTTATTTATCTTTCATGCCTTTACAGCGGAGGGATATCCACAAAACACGGCTTCAGAAAATTGTCGTGGAGCCCTGTTATGGGAAAGCTAGGTTCAGAACACACCTGGAAAAGGCTAAAAATTGGCTTCATGTGAGTGCAAGCCGGCATACAGTGTTTGGATTCAGGCTTGTGCGATGCCCAGCCTTCATATGGATTTTTTCCTTTCTATGTCAGAGAAATTTATGTTAATCTGAGGGGAGCTGAGTAGACAGAGAATTTGCCTTCTGTTGCATTTGGGTAAGCTGACGTTTCTGAGGTGGAGGAGTTTCAATCAGCAACCTGTCTGACCTTCCGTGCTCGTCCCCCTTAGATGCATAGATTTTTCAGGGGAGCAGAGATCTTTCGTCCAAGCCCCCCACCTTCAGGAACACATGGCATGATTGTCTCATTTTAGAGATTAGAAGCCCAGGGCCTGAGAAAACTGGCTACATGGTCACTATCAGGTGGCAGGTGACATGAAGGGAAGCCTAGTCCCCCTGCCTCCTGTCCCTGTGCCTCCCCCATCACACGCTGGCTTTCTTGATGGACGCTCAGTGTTTGTAGAAAGGGGAGGAGGACAATGAATGCATGTCCAGTGGTCCTTCTTGTTCCTTTGATATCCCAGTGACGGCCCTGAGCACAGAGGCAGGCGATCCCAGGCGTGGTCTGACTTTGAACAGCAGAAGTATTGACGGAGTCCAGGCTCTCACTTACATCACAGCTGAGGAAGTCAGTATCTCTTTCCTTTAAGCCTCTCTGCCACTGCAAATGCAGATCAAAGGAGAACAGGGCCTTCCGAGGGCCCATACCCAGGGCCCACTGCCCTGTGCCAGCCCGGTCTCCGCCAGAGAGGGTGCAGCAGGGAGAAGGGAGCTGCCGGCTGCTCCAAACCCAACCCTCTGGTCGGTAGGGTAGTTGGGCTGCCCGGACTCCTACCCGGTTTGCTTTCAAATGTCATCTCCCAGCAAGCATTTGAAAAGCACCTCCTGCTGCTCGTGCCACCTGCCGTGCCAGCAGAGCTCAGACTTGGACGGTGAGACAGCTTGTGGCCGGTTATGACATCACCGCTGCTCCACGTGTGTGGCCCTGGGGCTCCTGCCTTCGCCTTCTAGCCCACCCCGTCTGCTTCCTGTGCTTTTCACAGAACCTGTTAGATGGACCAACACGAAAACAATCCATCCTAACTATAAAAATTCGCAGGAGCACAGAGAAGAAAATATGACTTATAAGCTCATTCTCAGAAGTGATGGGTCCCTGCAGGGTGTGTCCATGTGCATATATTTTTAAGAATAATTGTCTTACAGACCATTCTGTGTACCCTCTCCCCATTGCATGTGGTAGAATGAACATTTCTTTTATCGTTAATTAATTTTTAGAAAATACTCCATCATGTTGCTCTGTTATTTATTTAACCCTCTTATGGGACAGTTAGATGGCTTCCCTTTTAAAATGATGCAATGAATATTTTTATATTGTTATTTCCATTATTATTTTCTTGTTAAATTCCTTAGAATGAAATTGCCGGGACAAAGGAACATATAATTTTAAGCCTCTTAATGAATATTATTAATTTGTCACTCAGCACGATGTACCAATTTCGATGCCTCCATTAGTAGGTGGTTCTCTTTTACACTTTTCAATGTTGTGATTGCGAATGAGGTTTAACACTTTCTCGATGTGCTTATTGGCCATTTGCTGTTCGTTCTCCCCCTCCCCCTAACTTCCTTGTTTTCCATAGTGTTCTCTGAGATACTCAGCATCTGGGTATGAATTTAAAAGAAAAAAAATTTTTTTTGATGTATATAGCTAAATTGCCCTTCAGGAAGTTTCCACTAATTTATATTCCCAGCAACAGTGTGTCTGTTTCAGCAAACCCTTTCTGACGTTGAATGCCATTGTTTGTTTGAATTTTCGTTAAGTAGCCCTTCTAGTTACAGAAACAGCTTTATGCCTGGTCCATGTTAATGCCAGCATTTTTATGTACAATTACTGTGTGTTAGGAACTCACAGACAATATGCAGAAGGCAGAGGCAGAGGCAGAGGCAGAGAGAGAGAGAGATGTTTTGCAGGGGAGCAGGCGAAGGGTGTCATGGACGCTGTGCCCCTAAGTGTGTCAGATTGCTGAGGGACAGGAGGTGCAAAATGAAAGGAACAGGCAGAGGGAAGCGAATGTGAGAGAGGATGGCTGGACATGGAAAGAGTTCAAAATTAAGTGGGTTTGCTCAGGCTGCCGCAACGAAGTGCCACAGGCTGGGTGCTTTCGACAGTAGAAATTCATTTTTCTCCCAGTTCTGGAGGGTAGAAATCTAAGGTCCAGGCGTGAGCAGGATTGGTCTCATCTGAGGCTTCTTCCCCGGCTTGGAGGCGACCATTTCCCTCCTGCCTTCCCTCCGTAATTGTCTGTGTTGAAATTTCCTCTTTTAATAGCAACACCAGTTATTTTAGATTAGAGGCCAGACCGATGACCTCATTTTCACTTCATTACCTCTTTCAAGACACCACCTCCAAACATGGTCCCATTCTGAGGTACTGGGGGCCAGGACGTTACCATATACATAAAGATGTTGGGGGGTGGGGTGGACACAGTTCAACCCAACACGAAAAGGAATTCCAGTAGTTGTGGCAGACAGACAGATGAGGTGTAGCAAGGGAGGGACTGCGTTTGGGGAGCTTTAGGAATGGGGGGGCTTTCTGAGTGCCCAAGGAAGACATTTGAAAGATGAGGAGACCATGAAGGACAGGCGCCTGGCCTGACGTCACACAGCGTGTCCGTTTCAGAGCCAGGACAGCAGCTCAGAATCGAGGACTCTAACTCTCCCGGTTTTCCATTTGGGCTTCGTTGCCTCAGGAAGCTTCGCTCTGCGGTGGGGCTGTGTCCCTGGCTCTGTCCTTCTCCGACTCCAGCCCTTGGCAGCGATCTTGACCCGAGCCATCCGCAGCTATATGCCCCAAATCACTGTTGCTCCATTACACTCTATAGGATGGTTTCCCAGACATGTCCCACCCGCAGGCATCTCTTCTGTTCTACCAGGTCAGAGTCAATGGGTCAGGACCAGTTTCATTTCAGTGCCCGGTGGGGAACCCGGCCCTGGCTGGGCTGGAAGTTTGGGTTTATGTATTAATACAAAGTGGAGTTGCAGCCTCCTCCTTTCCCTACATTCCTCACCCTTTCTCCACCTCCAAGGCCTCTCAGAGTCGGGTTTATATATTCATTTCCACCTCCGTGCATAGAGTCACAGGATGTTGCCCCATAACTTCTATTTTCTTCATTACATTTTATTTCTCTCTCTTTTGTTGTAAGTTGGTCTAGAAGCTCCACCTCCCAGGAGGTGAGGGATTAAGTCTGAACAACTCGTCTGTCCTCTTTCACCGCACCATATCCTGTCTCCGCCTGGTCATCGTGTGTGACTGCCAGCCAGGGCCGGCCAGGGCTGAGCAGTGCAACCAAAGCCACAGGGCTTTTTTGCAACACTTTACACCCACCCTTCCCTAGTACAGAGGAGGGCTACACGGAGGTAGAACCACCTAGTACTTAATGAAGAAACACAACCACTTCGTAAAGAAGCAGAACATCTATTTGTGTCGACACCGACGGAAGACGCGAGCTGACTGTCTAAGCACCCGCTCGCTTGAATCAGATCGTTTCCAGGGCGCCGAGCGGCGGCTGACCGCGAGCTCGAGGAGGTGGCTCACGACACAGCCGGCCGAAGCAGAGCTCGCAGCTTGGTTGGCGGAGCTACGCGGAGGGACGGAACCACCATTCCTCAAGAACTTTCACTAACTTCTTGGAAGCTGCTCCCTAACTCCTGTGCCTGCGTTTCTTTGTCTGTTCAGTGGAGATAAGGTTTCCCTTTCATGCGTGCTTTTTATATTCTGTTTGTAAGGACCTTAGCACAGGCCTTGGCTCATAGTAGGTGCTTCATAAATGGGATCAGGGCCTGCTGTGGCCCTCTGTGGGGGAATGCCCTTGTCAACTATTATGAAAGAGAACCTGCTTCCGTTTCATCTTCTCTGGGGCCATTGAGTGGCCAGGAGCAAAGGGTTAGTGCAAATCCATGCACCCAGAACAGAATACATATTAATTGAGCACGAATTGAGCATTAATAGAATGAGACTATGCAAGAGCATGTTATGGCATCTGAGTATCTGGGTAAGGAGAGGACTTAAAGTAAACTGCATTATTTTTTAAATGTTTAGATGCTTATGCCAATACGTTCTCATTAACACAGAGATCTGGTATATTTTTACGTATTGTGTTTGTAGACTACCACTGGGGATATTAATTTCAGAAGCAGAAGAGTAACGGTACATAGTGACCTTTACAAAAATGCATAGCTAATGGAATCACTGGTAGTTAAACACTAATAGATTTAATTATATGAAAGTGACACAAGAGGGCAGCTGTGCACTGTTTCTGAATCTTTTGTTACACTATACGAGTATTAGGTTAAAATGCAGTATGTGAGTAATCAGTATGATTGGAAGTTGTCTTTCATAAACTTCTGATGTAAATGTAATAAAATTATTTTCATTAGAAACAAGTTAATTCTTTATACCATGCAAATCCTTATTGACAAATAAAGGCTGACAGGTGGTGACACAGTAACATCTTACTGATCAGCCATAGTTCCTACGTTTACACAGAACATTTGACTGACCGGTGGGTGAGGCGAGACAATGGGTGGAGATGCTCATAAATCAAGGGACATTCTGGTCCGCACAGGAGGTGTGTATGTTGGGATGAAATGTATGTCCTGTGCGTCAGAGTTTAGCAATCCTGTGGGCTGAACAGGAATGTCCCCGCTCCTACGCTTTCTTTCACATGGAATCTGGAAGATGGTTTACTTCCGGTTGTCATCGTTTGAACCCACAGCAGGTAAATATCCTGCATGACACCTGCAGCCCCCTCCCAGAGTGGGTCCCGTCCTGGGGGTCACACAGGTCCTGGGCACTAGGATGATGTACCCTGAGCCCAGGGACCCTGACGAAGCCTACAGTGTCCCAGGTCTGAGTTAGGGGCTTGTGTAGTGTTATGGGGACTGTGTCTTAGCACAGATCAGGGATGGGACTGTGCTCCAGCAAAGAGGACATCGGTTTTGGAAGGACACCTCAGCTTCATGAAAATAGCCACAAGACATACAGAGCCTTCCCCACCGTGAATGCAGATGGATTGCTGTTACTTAAATCATGTCCATAAACTTCTATTAATTATCCACGTGTGTCAAGGCCCAGTTCATGGTCGGCGCAAAGAAGCCATGCAGGGTCTTCGGACACGAACGGAATTGATCGGGGAGGAGGTGGCGTGTGGTGTGTCGTGCTTTATGTGCCTCAGTCATGGGATGCAGCACGTCCCCAGAGGGCAGGGACTTTGGTCACAGGGTCAGTAGTTTGTGCTGCGGTGCATGTTGGTCTGATACCAGTGGATTCTGGGAGAAGATGCCTGGGACACTGACACACAGCATGTGTGCTTTCACAGTGCGACGACATAGTGGACCCAGTGTGGCAGCCAGGGCGAGGCAGGCTGGAGGGCGGAGTGTCACGGAGACTCAAGGACTGACTGTGGGATGTGTATCTAACATCGGTTCCCAAGCGGGGGTACGTGTACCCGCTGGAGGTATGTGCCGTGTGTTCAGGGGTACATGAAAAATAATCAATAATGAGGAAAAAATAAGTAAAGTAAAAAAGTGCAAAACAGTAGTTATGGAACAATAAATGTTAAATTTGAATCACCATTAATGGAGACACTTCACAATTAGGTCACATTAGTGAGTGATGATTGGTGAGGGCGTGGCCATGAGCCTTCCCCCAAACCGCTCTTCTACCAATCATTACGCACAGTGTCAGAACAATCTATTTGCAAAGTTTCTAGAACTTCCCCAAACATAGAAACACATCTGTAGCCAGCCTGTTTAATCAGTTTAGCTATTGACTGAGTAAAAGTAAGTGCATTGTCTTTAATCGTGATTCTTTTCAAGTAGTTTTTAAATTTAATGTTTAAATACTTGATTATCGTTATCAATATTTAACTGTGTTACAAATATTGTAAAATTAGATCTGTGGTTTGTACTTTTAGTGCAGTCATTTCCCCCCCTAACTTATGACCTCATTCCCACTACTTTACATTAAGATAGCCACTGAACAAAAGTGTCAGGATTTCAAATCAGCTGTTTTAAAAACAAGGGGTACAATTTATAGAAATGGGTTTAAAAGGGGCACACAAGTGGAAAAAGGTTGGCAACCACTGATCTAGAAACAACAGGACAAAGGTGTGTGTCCTAAGGTCTCAAAGCCAGGTCCACTTCTAGCATTAGGGATGAGATAGGCTCCTAGAAGTCCAGAAGTTTGAGCTGGGTATTCAAAATGAGCATGGTGCCTGGGGGTTTTCCAAGGACAGGAAACAGGTATGTGACAAAACTCTGAAACTGAGAAGCCAGGAAAAGCATCTAGGTCAAACCGTGCCACCGGGAATCTGGGTGGTGGTGTTCGGCACAAGTCAGGACTCACTTTGCTTTTATTTTTAAATTAAAAAACTTTTTTTCAATTGCAGTTTATATCACGATTATTTTAGTTTCAGGTGTACAACATAGAGACTAGACATTTATATAACTTACGAGGTGATCACCCATGTACGTCCAGTGCCCATCTGACACCATACATAGTTATTCAAATGGCCGCATTTTGCTTTCTGTGCTGTTTTGAAACAACTTTCCTGATAAGGACAAGCACATTCCCACAGCTGCTGGTTCTCTCTCGAGTCTGCAAATTCTAGCAGAGTAGCACGATCTATATAATAAAGGAATTGCAGCCCAAAAGGACTGGAAATGGAGAGCAAGCTTTAATTCAGGTCATGAGTTCATGTCTCCAGGTGTAGCCAAGATCCCCTCCAGGGTGCTGGAGGAATTTAAATATGTAATCAGGGAGTCACCACTGGTCATTTTTTAAAAATCACATCCTCGTGCAACAAGAGGGAAGCCAGCAAATTGATGATAAGTCAGTGTCACAAGTTTTATAATAAAAAGGGGTGGACTCCAGAAACGACAGAAGAATAACTTTGGTCACCGTTTGGTCAAGTTATAGAATGAATTTTAAGCAGATGTCCTATGAGCACTTTGAAAGGAATGTGTTGACTTCTAGAAGACACGGAGTCACCAGGGATAAATCACGCCAAACTCGTCTCATCATCTTCTGCGAAAATATTTTCCTGAGCTGTGGGAGTGGGGGAGTAACACAGACCTAGTGTTTCTTGGTCTTAGGAAAACATTAGCCAAATCTGTCAAGATATCACTATGGATAATATGGCAAAATGCTCCTAGGATGAAAGTACCCTTGGATGGCTGGGACCTATTGGAAAACCATGCTCAGAATGGAAGGACAACCTATGGAGTACCCAGTGACATTCGGTCATTGGACTGTCCACATTGGCTCCACATTGCAGATTCTTACCTGAGTACCTATGAAGACCCAGGAAAGAAGAAAACTGAAATTAGGACTGTCCACTGCATTAACGCTAAAAGCGGTCAGGGTGGGGGGAGTTAACTAAATTCAAGGCCTGTGAAAATGACAGGCAGTGATCTCTTATGATGGCCTAAAGGCAGGGAGAAAGAGGGGTTCCCTCCACCCCTCCACCTGCATTTGGTCTCTGCTTTGAAAATGTGGAGACTGTAAGACTAAAACAGCTGGGCATCAACCCGCTCTGCACGGGAATGGAGACCACAGTCACCGGAGCAACGAGACCTAGAAATAATGCCAGCAAGAAAGAAGCGGACCTGGAAGAGGAAATTACAGGACTTGGCTGAGTGATCGACTCAATGGGGAAGCACATTTCTGCATGGGAAGATGAAACATGGCTAATTTGTTCATGCTTGCATCATAATTACGTATTTAATGGCTCCTAACGAAATCATGAGGAATTCCTTTTTGGGCCTTGACAAGAAGATTCTATGCATGTAAAAAAAAAAAAAAAAAAAAAAAAAAAAAAAAAAAAAAAAAAAAAAAAAAAAAAAAAAAAAAAAAAAAAAAAAAAAAAAAAAAAAAAAAAAAAAAAAAAAAAAAAAAAAAAAAAAAAAAAGGTAAGAATGGCTAAAGAAACCGTGTGTTTTGGAAGTTAGTGTATACTAAATGCAACATTATAAACCAGGGAAAGAAAAATGAACTAATGAACAAAAAGTTAGTTTTGAAAGAAAAGTCAAGTTCGAGCCTGAATGTCGAAGTAAAATTTAAGCTGTTAGAAGGAAGAACACAGAGATGAGTATTTGATGATGTTGGAATAAGGAACTTGCTAAGCATGCTGTAATAATAGAAAACGCTGTACAGAGAAAGAGCTATTGATTTGAACATAAACTTTAGTTTTAAATTGTTTTTTATTAAGCATTTAATGTTGAGGTTATAGGAGATTCACATTCATTTGTAAGAAACTATACAGGGAGTTTCTCTGTGCACTTTACTTGGTTTTCCCCAATGAGAATATCTTGCAAAACTATCATAAAATATCCCAGCAAGGACCTTGACACTGACGAAGTCAATATAAGAATGTTTCCGTCCTCACCAGGGTTCCTCCTGTTGCTTTTTCTTAGCCACACCTGTGGCTCTCCTGTCTTTTCTTCTCCATCTTTAACCTCTGACAACCACTCACCTATTGTTCATTTCTGTAATTTTGTAATTTCAAAATGGGCTATAAATGAAACCGTACAGTCTGTAACCTTTTGGGATTGGCTCCCGCCCAACCCCCAACTCAGCATAATTCTCTAGAGACGCAACAAAGTTGTCGCATGTATCACCAGTCCACCCCTTTTTACCGCTGAGTGGCATTCTGTGTTATCGATGTGCCACCGTTTATTTGACCAGTCACCCTCTTGAGGACATCTAGATTCTTTCCAGGTTTTGGCCATTATAAATTAGGCTTTTATAAAAATTTGCGTACAGGTTTTTGTGCAAACCAAACTTCTCATTTCCTGGGGATACGTGCCCAAGAATGCAATTGCTGAACCGTATGGTAGCTGCAGGGTTAGTCTTTAAGACGCTGCAAAAATTTTTCCAGAATGGCTGGTCCAATTTCCGTTCCCACCAGCAAGGCATCGCGATCTATTTTCTCTGCATCCTACCGGGATTTGTCGTCACTGGTTTTTTGTTTTGTTTTGTTTTGTTTTTTGACGTTCTGCTAGGTATATAGTGATATCTCATTACAGTTTAAAGTTGTACTTTCCTAAGGACTAAGGATGTTGAACATAAGAACCTTACGTGCTTATTTGCCGTTATTTTCTTTTGTGAAATGTCTGTTCATGTGTTTGCTTGTTATCTACTCAGTGATTTTTTTTTTTTTACTGTTGTGTTTTGAGAGATTTAAAAAATATATATGTAGTCTAGATGCAAATCCTTGGTCAGATATGTGGTTTGCAGTTATTTTCTTCGAGTTGGCAGCTTGTCTTTCATCCTCTTAAAATGTCTTTCATAGAATAAACTATTTTGAATTTTGATGAAGGGAAATTTATGAATTTTGTATTTTATAGAGTCTGCTTTGGTGTTAAGTCTAAGAACTCTTTCTAGCCTTAGCTCTTGAAGATATTTCTCCTAGGTGTTTTTCTAAATATCTTCTAGTTTTATATGTCATGTTCTACATTTGAGTCTGTGATTCATTTGATTTGAGTTTTATATAAGGTGTGAGGTTCAGGTTGAAGTTTCTTATTTTTTTTTGCTCCGTTTGTTGAAAATGCTATTACATTGCTTTTGTGCCTTTGTCAGAACTTGGTTAGGCATATTTGTGTCCTTTCTGGGTTATTTTGCTCCATTTATCTGTGTATCTTCCCTTTCATTAATACCACAGGGTCTTGATTACTGTAGTTATATAATAAATCTTGGCATTGGATGGACTGATTCCTTCCACTTTATTCTTGTTTTTCAAAATTGTTTCAGCTGTTCTAGTTCCCCTGCCTTTCCATACATCTTTTAAAACAATCTTATCAATACATATAAGATTATCTTGCTGGGATCTTGACAGGAATTGTATGAAACCTATATATGGGCTTTGGGGAGAATTAAGATCTTGACTATATTGAGTATTCCAATTTATGATCATGGCATGGCTCTCCATTTCTTTAAATATTAGTTTTTATTTCTTTCATCAGCATTTTGCAGTTTTTACAGTACAAATCCTGTACTGGTTTTCTTAGACTTATACCTAAGCATTACATTGTTTTTAGTAATTGTAAATAGTATTTTATTTTTACTCATGGTGTGCACATGTCCATTGCTAATCTGTAGAAATACATTTGATAACAGTGAACACACTTGCCTTTTTTTCCTGACCTTACAGGGAGAGTACCTGGTCATTCCCTATAATGATAGCTTTAGGTTTTTTTATACATTCTCAAGTTGAGTACATTCCCCTTTATTCCTATTTTTCTGAGTATTTTTAATTATGAGTGGATGTGGAGTTTTGTCAAATGCTTTTTCTGTGGCCATTGATATGATTATAGGATTTTTCTTTTTTAGCCTGCTAGTATCATGGATTACATTGATTCTTGCATATTAAGCCAGACTGGCATGAATTTCATTTAATCAGAGCATATAAATCTTGTTATATATTGCTGAATTCTATTTGCTGATATCTTTAAAAGATTTTTGCATTTATATTCATGAGTTGTCTATAATTTTCCTTTGTTGTGCTGTCTTTTTCTGGTCTCAATATCAAGATAATATCAGCTTCATAAAATGAATTGGGAATTATGCCATCTTTTTTTTCTGGAAGAAATAGTATTAAATTGGTTGGGTTTTTTTTGCTAAACATTTAGCCGGAAAAGTTGATTTGAACACAAACTCTTGTTTTAATCAAGAGTGGCCTTGAGTTAGGTTTAAATGATGGGTCACCATGCTCTATCATTTTACCTGTCATATTTACCAAATTTATAAAGGACACAAAGCTGAAAGCTATTTTACTGTTGGGAGAATGAAGATTTTATGTTTATCTCAGTGGATTGAAACGCTCCGCCTCAGTATTGAATTCTTTGTTCTGGCCACCGTGGTCCTGCTATTCCTCCCTCAGGGTCTTTGTCCTTGCCCCACTGTATCCTGAAAATGTTCGTATTCCAGATCGTTGCATAATTTCCCTTTAACATGGGTCAATTTTGTTCAAATATCATGTCCTTAGTGAAGGCTTTCCTGGCTATCCTGCCTGCATGTACCCCTTGCCCATACCACCACTTTCCTTTCTTATTCTGCTTTACATTTCTTCATAACAGTTAACGAAGTCTCATATATTTCTTTTTCTTTGCTCCCTTTCTCCTTCCCGTGTTTCCCTCTATCCCTCCTTCTCTTCTATCTGTCCATCTGTCCTTCTTTATCTTCCCATAAAAATGTAATCTCAGTGAAGGCAGGCACATTGTCTTGTTCACTGCATCACTTATAAAGCTTAGAGCGATGTCTAGACTAGAGCACAGGAGATACTCAGTAAAAATCTGAGTGGATGAATGGGGACATGTAACATTCTCATTTGAGTTAAAATTAATCCACTAAAAATTGGAAGTTATAAATTCAACTGTTGTTTTTTCTTCCCTGCTTTTTTCCCTTCAACAAACGTTCATTTGCTAGAGATTGGAGATGCCATGGTGAGGAAAAGGTCTTTTCTTCAGAGATCTTACACAGGAGAAGAAGAAATAAATTGTATGAAAACACACACACACACACACACACACACACACATACACATATGTATATATGTGTATATGTATTAATATTTACAAACTGTATTCAGAGCTTTGAAAGCATATACTAGAAAGACTTCATCTAGCATGGAGTGTCAAGGAGGGCTTTCCTGAGTTGAGATCTAAAATGTTGAGGAGACAAAGATGTAGAGGAAGAAGCTCAGGACAGAGGGAACAGCACGGTTAAGGCCTCCAGGCAGGAGGCACGTGGAGTGTCTGCAGAAGTACAAAGTCCTGTCGGAGAGGACTCAGGAGAGTGGCAACTGGGGAGGTGGGTGGGGCCAGACTGTGCAAGGCCTGGGGCCCTCCTGAATGGCATTAGTCTTTATCCAAACAGCAATGAGAAGTTTCTAAAGGTTTTTAAGCAGTGAAATAAAATGATTGGATTTGAATTTTTGAAGGACTGCTCTTCCTGCTGCATGGGGAGTGAATTGGAGGGGGATGAGAGAAGAGTAAAGAATCTAAGCAATGGCAATAATCAGGTGATAGGATTTGTACTAGGCTGGTGGCAGTGACAAGAGAAGTAGAGAGGAAGGGGACATAGTTTAGTTCACTGTAAGCAGAGTGAAAACCAGGGATAAGATACAACTATTGGGAAATCTGACAACTTTTTACATAAATGCCATCTGACTCTTCCTATGAGGACCTGTTAAGGAAATAATAGCCTTTGGTATAACAATTTCCAATTTAGGTGCTGGCTACAGCATGTTCTGTGACCTCAGGCAAGTTTCTTAAGTGTTGTAAGCCTCAGTTTCCCCATTTGTTTATGAGTTTAATAATACTTGCTTCATGGAGTTGTAAATTATGAGCCAATGGCCGTCAAACAAAGAGTAAATTTCCCAGGCTCTTTGCAGTTAGCTATGGTCACGTGACAGAGTTCGACCAATGGGACATTGGAGAAGAGTTGTGTGACAGTGTCTAAGAACCTTCCTTAAGCAAGAGCTGGCACCTTCTCTTTGCTCCACTCTCTCTCTCTCTCTCTCTCTTTTTTCTATTCTTCAACATTGACACCTGAGAAGAAATGCTTCCCCAGACCACAAGCATGAGAGCTACACCCTAGCGGGGACAGAATTGTAAGCTGGAAGGTGCTTGATGCCTGAAGCATCCAAGGAGACACCTGGGGCTGAATATTGGTTTCTGTTCTGTTATTTGTTTTTCTATGAGAGAGAGACATCAACAGATAAAGACCCTTTTTCTTGCTGCTGGTCTGGCCTTGTCCTACCTGTTACACAGAGATTAGAAGATGTAATATACATGAGGTGCCCAGAACATTTTGAGCATCATTAAATGTTTTGTCTTCCATACCTGTCCAATTAATCAATCAAAGGTCTTATAATTCTGCCCTCCAGTAATGGGCAGTTAAAATGCATTCTTAAATGTTTCTTTTTCTTAGACTCGGGCAAACTGGAACATATCCATGAGAGAATGCAGTGAGCAGGCCTTGGAACCACAGTCTACAGGGAACAGTTAGTTCCAGGAACTGTGCGGCATTCACTACTTTTTACCATACATGAGCCCTTGACTAGGGCTTGAGAATCTCCAAGTGAGCAGGATTCCGCAGTTTCATCTATTCTGATGGGATTGGAACTGGATTACCCACAGCACTGTGGGAGGCCAGCGCCGGTGCTTCTACCAAAGGCACGGGGTGGGGGCTGGGGGCTGGGATGGGTGGGGGAGTTGTGGGGGCTGGGCGGGCACTCATCTGCACACTCACAGATGGGCAAGGAGGGAGGCGCACCAAGACGACCTTTCCGGAGAGGCCTTGCCCTCTTGTTGGAGCCCTGGGGCTCTTAGACCAGCTCAGAGGTCAGTGGTTTTCAGTGTTCTCAGGAGTCCGGGGTAGGGGTGGGGGTGGGGAGCCTCTCAGCTGCCCAAGAGGGTCCTGGGAGAGGGCGTGAGAGTGCAGCAGAACAGGTATCTGCTTCCTCTTTCAGGCTCTTTTGAAAAGAAAGGATGACTGGCTTTAAATTTTTGGAATGTAGAAAGTTGTTTTGAAGGCTTTAAATCTGAAGTGGAGATTAAGGATGAAGCCATACTGATTCCTGTTCAACTCGTTTCGTTGCCCGCTCTCAAATATGCCAAGTCTATTTGAATTTCCTTACAGTCTACCCGCCTACTTCCGAAAGAGTTAACAGCTACAAACCAGGCCTGAGTGCTGAGGTTGCAAATGGAAGAGTCCATCTGAAGAAAGCAAAATACATTCCAGAGTGCATATCTATGCCCACATAAAAAGGAAACTATGTATTTGGTAGGGAATCAATCATATCAGTGAGTCTGTGTTGATGTTGGCAGTCGTACTTAACCACAGGAATTGGAACAGTTGAAATGAGATTCAAAGGCATAATTTTCAAATGGATGGCTTTTAGGTTTATTTTTGTTCAAGTGACCAATACACCCTGGGGACACCTGTGAGGACCTCATCACCTTGAGAGGCCTCTGAT
The DNA here is from genome assembly GCA_004026885.1 of Lyroderma lyra. Lineage (NCBI taxonomy): Eukaryota > Metazoa > Chordata > Mammalia > Chiroptera > Megadermatidae > Lyroderma > Lyroderma lyra. The sequence goes on from PVJL010001910.1 coordinate 130,950, forward strand.
AGTTTGTCTCAATTGGTACAACATCAACCTGCCCTTGGCCTAGGAAAGTTCTTTCCATTTGCCTCACCACACTCATATCTTGTGACCCAGACATTCTGAGTGACTTGCAATTATCAGAAGGCAACATGATCTTCCACTGCTGTGTGCTGTCTGCTCCAAAAGCCTGTCCCCTCCTCTGTTTAGCAGCCTCGCATGTGGCTGTCGTTGCCCTTGTCACACCAGAGCTTTTTGTCTCTCTTCTGGTCTGTCTGCCCGACTAGGCTATTTTTTTTTTTTAAACACTTTATCCCAGTACTATCCTGGCATCAGAAGATGATTAAAAATATTTCTTGACCGGTTGAGTTAGTGTCCAGTCCACCAGCCAGTTTCATTAGCTTGTATATTGTCTACCCTCTGAGACTGTTGTTTACTGCCGGGCGACTGACCTAAATGCAGCAGAAGTCTCAGGAGCAATCCCGAGTCCTCAGGCTGTCTCTAGTTAATATGTGGTTGCTTGGTCAGACCAGAAAGTTCTACAGACAGGCAGCCCGGAGTAGAGAATTTCCAGGAAGTAGAGTAGGGTCCCTGGGCCCTGGTTTCAGCTGTGTCTCCAATGGGCTGTGTGATTTGGAGCAAGTCAGTCCCTGGTCCGTTTTGTGCCGTATTTTCTAGTACCCATCCTCATGGTAAGTCTCATAGTAAGTCAGGTAGCTGTGTGCACTGTTATGATAGGAGACAAGAGGGATAAAAAGAAACACATTGTAGGTGTTGAGATGGAAGCCCTATCCCCTGGCTTCATGTGGAAGAAGTTTCATTTGGTGGAACCCGTTAGAGAACCCCTTTGGTCTTTCCTTGCCTCCTCTGTACCGTGCAGGGGTGAATAGGTTTCTGTCACTGGGAGAAGGGACAGAGTCTGCTCAGCCTTGCCCCTTCATTTCTGAGTCCATCTTCCTGTGGGAACGTGAATTCTGGTGTGGCTGTCTGTCCCCACCCCCGAGAAGCTGCCATATGGTAGTGGCCTGAGGAGATTAGTGACAGAGTGCATCCCATGGACCAAATGTTTGTGTCCTTCCCAAATTCATATGTTGAAACCCTAATCTCCAACGTGATAGAATTTGGAAGTGGGGTCTTTGTGAGGTCATTAGGATTAACTGGATCACAAGGGTAGAGTCACTGTGATGGGGTTAACATCCTCATAAAACAGGAAGAAATGTGAGATTTTCTCTGTGTGCTTGCACCAAGATGAAGGCCACCAGGGACATGACCAGGAAGAGGGCCTTCACCAGAACCCAACTGTGTCCATGTCCTGATCTCAGACTTCTAGCTTCCAGACCTGTGAGAAGCAGGTGCTTGTTGTTGAGGCCCCTGTTCTATTCTAGCCACAGAGCTGATGAAGCCAGTGGGTGAGTGTGTCTGATGGGAGCTCCAGAAGAAGCCCCTTTAATTACTACTCCAGTCACCTTTCTCAGTAATACTGCTGGGATTTGATCTCAATCTGCTGGGCTTCTCTGCCTTATTTCTCAATAAGAAGGAAAGAAAAAATTATTATGGATAGATACCTGAAACCAGGGGTTTTCAACCACTAGCCTGCAGACCAGATTTGGTCCTCCAGAATTGCCAGCCAGTCCGTGAAATAGTTTAAATCACAGTGATGTAAATTTATTCTTCCCTTATAAATACATCCTGAGAATATGAAAATATTTCAGGGACCAGCAGGAAATTTCTGATAGAGCAGGCCTGGTCCACTGACCAGCAGTTGAAAACCACAGCCCTAAACAACAAAAGGACTTGTAAGGGTCAGCTTTGAAAGGAAGTGTGGTGTGGCCAAAACCACTTTAGGTTGGCATTACTGAGCCCCACTTCTAGTTCACACGCTCATGCTCACTACCTTTGCTGCCTTGTCCAACTCTAGTGGCCTTGCTGGCCTTCAACTTCTTCCACTCTAAAATGCAAGTATTGGCCTTTCTAAAAGCTTATAAATCCATGATTGTAATCCACCCAATGAAGCTTCCAAGTAGACGTCGAGTCTTTTGTCTCCTGGTAACTGGCAGAGACTCCTAGTCAACTATTCAGTGTCTGTTCACTTTTTATTTTTCCTTGGGAAGAAACCCCAGTTTTTATTGACTGGGAACTAAATGGTAATCTTGGTTTCTCTTAATGCTAGGAAGCTTTCTATAGAACACTTAAGAAGGCTTCGTAAGTAGAGGCAGCTGACAGCTGTTGGGTCTACTTTTGCCTGTCTTCCATCCTCCTGCTTCCTTGGAATGTGGAAGCACTGGTTGGAGCCCCGGCAGCCAGCAAAGATGAAGAAACCATATTAACAATGGAAGCTGTATGGAAAGGATTGGTAAAAAAGTGGATGGATCCTGGGTTGATAGCATGGTAGAGCTATTACCCAAACCCTGAACTGCCTACTTCCAGACTTTGCCTTTGTGAAAAAGAAAGAAGTCTTTCTTTCTTTTCTGGTCTTTGTTACCAGTAGTTAAATGAAATTTCTAAATATAGTAGACTCTCTGTGAAGCAGAACTGACATTCTTATGCAACCAGCACTCTCAAAATGCAGGTTGCTTGAGTTCCTGTTAATGGAGAGTCTACTCACATTTATCTGGCATCTACCAATCCCCATGGGTGCCGGTTAACTGAGCGTCTACTGTCATACAACTCACTCATCTTGCTCTTGTAAAAGATAATTCTTTCAACAGGATGGAGAGTCTAAACCTGCAGAATAGTATAGTCCACACTGGTCATCTCTAGGACAGAAAGGTTTAATTCACGTTCAGAAATCTGTGTCCTGAGAGAGGGAAAATTAAATTCTCCTTCACTTCAGGTCACCAGTGGCACTGTGGAAGTGGGGAGTCTCCATTTCGGGTGATCCCATCCAACCGTTAAATATTTCAACCAGCCCAGTCTGAACGTTTTTTCAGACATCTCTAATGGTTAACAACTGTGGATCCGAACAAAACCTGTTGGCCAAAAATTCTTCAAGGCTGACAAAATGTGCTAGTCCCTGCCAAACATGAAATAACACTTAGTCATTTTAAGTGAGTGCTACAAAGCATTGCAGTCAGTACTTCATGTGTTTTGTACCCTTATGGAGTAAGTAGTGACAGGAAAATAGATATTCGACTAAATCAAGCAAGTGACGTTCCTCTTTAACACCTCTAAAGGCTTTTATAAAGCTCCTGGATAGAATAAAAGCAAGGCCTTCCATGAAGAGTGCTGCAAATGTTTCTTCCACTTTGCTTTCGATGGCAATAGTGGCATTGTGGATGGCTGTCTAGACTTGGAATTGGGAGTCCTGGATTTGAACTTCAGGTTTTCCAAGTAGCTCTAGGACTGGACAAGTCATTTAGGTTTTGAGCCTCTGTTTCCTTAAAGGTAGAATAAGGATATTAATATTTATCTCACAAGGCTATTGTAAGGACTAAATAATATAATATAGATGGCATACCTGATTTGAGAGCCCATGGAGAGGGAGGTGGTATTTAATGGGCATTCTATCGAATCTGAGTCTTATGTCAGCAGATGGGTGATTTGGAAACTTGAATCTCATTCTAGACCTTTTGAAGTCTTGATTAGGGATGTTAAAGAACAGTCAGACTTCACCAAAATAGTTAATGTTCTAATAAAATAAACTGGTGGGTAAAGGCTGTAACTGATAGTGTTGGGGCTGGATGACTCAGTAGGGCTCTGAGGGAGACTTGCTAACGGTTCCATTTGGGTGTGTGGCTAATAGTATGAGGGACAGGATTGCAATTAAATAAGTTGTGACAAGTTTGGTAATAAAGAAAGCGTAATTTATTTAGGGAGGGAAAGCCGGAGTGGCCAGTGCCCCACCGGCAGGAGGACTGACTGGCTCTGTGTACACAAGCAGGAGAGAAGGTGTTTGATGGCAGGAGCTCGGCGGGGCCCCGTGTGAGTGCGGTCCGGCCAAATGCGGCAGCAGGAAAGCCCCTCCATCAGACCCCTTTTCAGCTTCCGGTGCCAGCGCTGCTTCCGGTGCCAGCGCTGCTTCCGGTGCCTGCGCTGCTTCCGGTGCCTGCGTGCGCATTGCTACGGAGGGCACACAGATCTTCAAGATGGAAACCGCGCTCCACGTTGGTAATACGCCCGTCCCTGGAGCTGTGTCCACGTGGGCGGTCTCACCCGGTCCTTAAACTAACCCTTGCGTGCAGCCTGCCATCTTTTAAAGCACAGGTAAACTGAGGAAAAGGGAAGTTCAACGGTGTCCTATTCGGAGCTGAGAACGCAGTGGGAACTGGGATCTCTTACGGAATGTGGAGACAATAGTGGAGACAACAGCCCAGCGCTTTCACGCTTCACTCGTAGCTGGCTCTCAATTACCGGCCATTGTTGGTATAGCTGGGGACGGGGGAGGGGGCCTGGACTTCCTCCTCCGGGAAGTGAGGGCATCGGGGTGACCCCAACGTCCCCCACGAGTGTGCGTGGAAGAAGCTGGCCAGCTCCAGGTCCTCTTTTCTGAGGATAAAACAGGAGGAAATGGGTTTCAGACACCTGTGTGAAATCTAGGCTTCATTCCGAAGTGAGTTTTCTCCTTAAAAACGTAAAAATAGAAGGGCCTTAGGCTGCGAGCTCTGTGACATCAGTCAATAAAATAATTAAACGAATGGCAGCAATAACACAAATAAAAGCTAACGCCATATACTGTGGAAACAGCATGTTTTCATCATGCTCAACTCAGGTGAGGAGGTTTTTAAAAGCCGGCAGTTCTCATCTGTTCTGGGCTGGCGCCCCACCCACCTCCTCCAGTTCCTAACAGAACGGATGGCCATCCTTGGGTCCATCGCCTGCCTTGGGGGAAGGAAGCCATCAAGAGGGTGGCAGGGATTTCTCACAAGGTGATGATTTGCTGCCAGGCCTCGGAGCACTTGGTGGCCATAATTAACACCTGTGATCCCCAGGTGCAGACGCTCAGCTGCAGGCATCAGACAGCAAGCCCACTGGCCAGCCGTAATTCAGTCACCTGGGTTGTTCACGTTGCTGCTTGCTGCTCTGGGCTCTGCGGCCTTCTGTGATCCCTCTCTCTCTTTTCTTCTTTCGTTGGCTCGTTTGCTTAGAATTTCCCCCTTGCTCCCCTTGTCCCACAAGATCAGTACTTCACAAACGTTCCTCTCCTGGGGAGTCTGACCGAGCAGGACTGCGTGGGGGGCGGCGGGGCAGCTGGGTAGCAAGACTCAGCATTTCCAACAAGCTTTCAGGTGACACTGGTATTGCTGCTCTATGAGCCACATTTTTAGTTGCAAAAATTGAAGTTTAGCGGCTTGGAGTGAGAGAGAGACTTTTACTCTGCATCCTCCTGGCCAGTTCAAGGGCATGACAGCACGATGCTTGTGTGACAGGAACATAGGAACAGTCAGACAAGATTGAAGCAATGGAAACCTTCCTTCTGAAGTTTGCTGACTGCTGAAGGAAATGGAGGGACGTCTCATCTTCCGAAACTTCGAAAATTTCCTCTGTGTCCTGCAGCTGGGTAAGTATTGACCTTGGACTCACCTCAAGATGAAGGCAGGAAAGGAAGTTACAACTCCAAGGCTCTTTGAGTGTGGACCCCAGGAAAGAATGGTGGGTAGGACTGAACCCTAAGTGACCGAATCATTGTTTAGTTCTGTTTTATTTATTTATTTATTTTGTTTAGTTTAGGTTTTTTTTTTTTTTTTTTTTTCAGTCAAATGCCAAAAATTTGAAACCACTAACATTTTTGAACAGTTTTGTATAATATTTTCAAAGCAAAGCTCCCACCCAGGGTACCTTTCACACACATATATACTTCATCATTATAATGATTTTCCTGTTCCGTGTGCAATGAGCCAAGAGAATCTTCAAAGGCCTTTTACCAAAAATGCATTTCCCCCTGAAATATTCATTTAAGTAATTCAGCCACCTACCCCAGGCTTATGATAAATTATTTAGATAATTGCTTTAATTCTCTGCTTCATTTTGCTAATGCAGATCTGGCCTTTGCTTATAGATTTATTGCCAGCTTTGTGTTTTTCAGGGATCAAGAATTACTAACGGGTTGATTGTTTCATTGAGGTTTTTACTGCTGAGGCATTAGAAATAACTACACGTCCTCATAGCTTACAATTGGAATCTGTTTTTGTGAGTCTGATTATTATTAGCTGTAGTAGAGACAGCTCTCATATGGGAGTGGGTGGTGAGGGAGAGAAATCTGGAGAGAAATCTCTAATATCACCAATAAAAGTTACTGTATGGAGTGCCAAATATTATTTTTATTAAATATTGTATTTCAGTGAGGCTGTCACATTTAATTTTTCTGAAAAGCAAGGTAATATCTGAGTACATTTTCCAATAACTCACTTAAACACAATACTTAAAGAATATTCCTTTCAGTGTGATTTGATCCCTGATAAATCCCCACCAAGTACAGCTGCACATCTTCACTGACGACGTTCCCCTTGGGGACTGAGTCGCCCTCATTCTATTTAAGCTTGTGTGACTTGATGTGACTGTAGCTGGAGGTGATTTGGTTGGCAGCTGTGGAGAGGAGGAACTCACTACCGATGGCTGAACATGGCTTGATGATAAGGGGT
>PVJL010001910.1:140000-226650 GCA_004026885.1 Lyroderma lyra
AGTGAGACCACATGCACATAATTAAAGGTAGGTAGTGAGAAGTCTGGGCAATGACTCCTCAGAAAGAAGAAGGCATGGTCTGGAGAATGGATGAATTAGCACACGTGGAGGTGTGGCGAGATGGGGGAAACATATGAACATGGAAGTGTGCAATCATGGGAGCAAGGCTATAAAGTGCCTGCGTTCGTTTCATCACATGTCTGCTCCACGCATTTGGGTCTTTGGAACGTCAGGATTTGTCCATTTCTATTTTCTTATTTATAATAATTTTATAGTATCTTTATCTTCATATCTCTGCAGTCTGAACTTGTTCTTGCTAGTGTTCTACTTCATTATTTCGATCAGGTGACATTTTGAGTATGTGGCTTTCTCTGTGTTAGGTTGTGAGCACTTCAAGAACAAAGTTGTCTTATTTGCTTTTGAGTCTCAGATCCTGGCCTGCAGTAGGGTTATTAATGACTGTTTGCTGAGCAAAACATGGTAATTCCATATTGCAGTAATGCAGCTGACCTGGTCACCCCATTTTGCATATTAAATTGCTCTCCTGGTTGTTAGCTTAGGCAAGTGAACATTTTGCAGAGCTGTTCTTCTCAGCATTGTGTTATCATTGAATGTTAGAACTGAAAGGGGCCTGGTCACCTAATGAAGAGATCAAGTAATTAAAATTATAGACAGATACTACTCATGAATACGAAGGCAAATAGAATGCAGTAACATGTAAAAGGATACTACATCATGTTAATGGGCTAAGTTGTGTGACTCCTACCCCCTTTCCCTTCCCCTCCCCCCACCAAATTCATCTATGTTGGAGTCCTAACTCCCAGTACTTCAGAATGTGACCATATTTGAAGATACAATATTTAAAAATGAAAGAAAAAAATTTCTCTCTATGATAAGAACTCCTAGAATTTAGTCTCTTAAAACTTCCCTGTATATCCTAGAGAAATGTTAACTATAGTCATCATGTTGTACATTCCATCCCTAGTGCTTATTTATCCTTTAACTGGGAATTCGTACCTTTGACTACCGTCCTCTAATTTCCCCCCACTTGCCACCTCTGGTAACCACATGTCTGATCTCATTTTTATGAATTCAATTTTTCTTTTTAGATTCTACTAACATAGTATTTGTCTTTTTCTGCCTGACTTATTTCACCTAGCATAATGTCAAGAGTCATCCATGTTGTTGCAAATGGTAGAATTCCCTCATTTTTTATGGCTAAATAATATTCCTCTGTGTGTGTGTGTGTGTGTGTGTGTGTGTGTGTAATCTCACAGTTTCTTTATCCATCCATCAATGGACACTTAGGTTGTTTCCATATTTTGACTATTGCATATAATGCTATTGTAAACATGAGGGTGCAGATACCTTCTTGAGTTAGCGTTTTTGTTTCCTTTGAATATATTCCCAGAAATGGAATTTCTGAGTCATATGGTAGTTCTGTGTTTAATACGATGAGACCCCATACTTTTTCACAGTGGCTGCAGCAATTTACAGTCCTCCCAACAGTGCACACGGGTTTGCTTTTCTGTATATCCACGTCAGCATCGGTTATCTCTTGTCTTTTTGATGATGGCATAGCCAGTTGATTTTGACAAAAGTGCAATTGTGTTTCATTGGGGGTAGGTACTGGAACAGCTGGATAACAATAAATTGATCAAACAATTGAAGAAGGTGGCAATCATGGTCCAGAGAAGTCAAATAAGTTACCATAAAGTCACATGAGTTTGTCACACGTGAACCATGACTCCTAATTGGGTGGTACGGAGTGGTTTTATGACCTACAGTGTTTACTTTGACACAAGTTCAATACATTTGTCTTTGGTTTGCATATAATGTAGCCGAACTTATGTGGGTAGGAAAATTTCCCAATGTGTTTCTGGTACCTGCTCATATGTCATTACGAAGGAGTATTGGGATTTAAGAACAGGTGTTCTCTCAGAATGGTACATACCTAGAGGGCTGAATGAGATGCTGTCATATTTAATCAAAAGCCCTCACAGTGGGAATCTGGTCTCTCAAGTGTTGTCTTTACCCAGCACTATCTTAATGCCATTAGTAAGTATCTTTTCTTCATTTTCTTTTTTGACTTTGCTTCTATCATGAAGCTTCTTAAATTACCAATTTAAAAGATATCCTTCAACAAACCATCAATTTCTTCTATTTTGATAATTAATAAATTACAACTGGATAAAGGTAGAATTGGGTATTAAGGCTGGTGGAAAAGGTTTGACAGTTTCAGGTCAGCAAACCCCAGTGTCTGAGCACTGAAAAGTTTTATACTTTCTGACAGCCTGAGACCATGGGAGATTTTTATTTCCTGAATCTGGTTTGGATACATTTTGAAAATACTTTTTTAAAGTATCAGGTAAAAACCTATGTAAGTGTGGGAGAGCACAGAAAAGAAAATACTAATGCTAGGAGATGTTTGTGAAGGCAGGGCAAAATGGAGTAGGCAGACAGGTTTGAGAAAACAGCAAGAATTCCCCGTGTCTGGGCTCGATGGGCTCACCTCCTATAATACATCCACCTGGACATGGGTTCTGACACAGCAGTGACATACTTTGTGGGACTCTCTATTGTGTGGATTGGAACATTTCTAATACTTGGAACTACAGAATATTTGCAGTAGCAATTTCATAGAGAAGTAGTATACTAGATATGGGAAAGAACGCTGAGATCTCTTATCTAACCACGTACAGAATGTAGACGAAGTGGCTAAGGCCTAGACAAATTCATTGACTTGGTCAGATGAAGGCAGCCAGTAACTATTCCAGGGAAGGAATCCGGGTGTTTGACGGTAAGCGCAAGGCTGTTGTCACTATATCCTGTCACCTTACAGCCTCAATTGTTTTCCCCCAGCACTCAGGTAGTTTTCACGCTATGAAAGAACGGTAAATGGGACTTTGCTGGTCTTGGATTTTTAGCTGAGAATAACACATGCTAAAGACTAGTGTTGGCACTCCCACTGGCAGGCCTTGCTTAATGGGCAGATGAAAGGTTGTCACAGCCCTAGAGCTGCCTCCAGCCATGGGGGAGAAGACCTGCCATAAAAGCGTCTTCCACACGGAGGACGTCCCCTGACCTGCTTTGACTTCTGTGGCCCCAACCCAAGAGGACCCACAAGCAGCTCCAGAATGAGGGAGGACACGGAGGGAGGGAGAAGAAAAAAAAATTCTACTCCAGGTTTTTGAATGTGGGTAAGCTCTGAGCTAATGAGGAAGGGGAGAAGCTAGAAATGAGATGACAAAAGGAAATGCAATCCCTGATTGTGAGTTATTTGTTAATATTTATTTGTTCATACCCAGAGTGCCTAGAAAAAAAAGATGGGTTCTTCCATGATCAGAGTGGGGAAGGGAGGTCCCCTAGAGCAGCTTAAGGAGAGCAAAAGTTGCTACCCTGCTTGTGCGTGACAGAACCTAGGTAGTCAGAGACATTGGTTGAATTTTCTGGGCGTTTACACACTCGGGGGGCATTTATAATGCTCATCTGACTCACACTTGATTAGGGACAGGTGGGAGTCCTTATTCAGATTAGTTCGGGGGTATGGGGATGATTTACCCTATCTTCTTAGAGATCACATGGGGCCAAATTTGCTGCAGTGTGGCTAATCAGACCACTATGAAAGAAAATGAATTTATGACTTTACTTTCTGAAATACATCGAGTCCCGTTTTCTAGGCAGTGAAGCTCCCAGAATAGTACAGGTCATAGATGAAAAGGTGTGTTTTTCAATGCAGATGGCCACACACAGGAAGGAACCCTGCTTCTCTGTCACCTTGGAATTACACTTCTCAAATTTTGTAAACCTAAAATTCTAGTCATTTCTAAAATTGTCACAATTTCTACAAGTACACTCATGGAAGAGAAAAAATAACAAACAAGAAGATCCTTCAAGAAGTGAAATGTTATGTAGGAGTTTCAGACTGTATAAAACTGGTTGGTTCTCATTAAGTCCATGGAACTACAAGCCTTTAAACCTGACATCATCTGCAACTTGTACACTCTCTAAAGTCTCATTCTCTGATTTAAATTTTCACTCAACTATTATTTTTTGTTTTGGGGAAAAATGTATTTTTAGCTTTCAAAATATGCAATGATTGCACAACTTCTTCTCAGCCTCAGTAGTTTGGTTGGCAGCCTTTCTGTGTGCATGTAGGTGGTGGGAACATAGCTTTCTGGTGAATTATTCTCTTTTCCATTTGATAAAGGGCTGTAACGTAATTATTGTTCTTTCTACAAATAGAAGTGGGTCATTATTTTCTCTATATTGTTTCCTCAGAAAGATCAACTATATTCCATGAGATATGCGAATAAGACTCAGCTTCAAGCATGCCATAAAACATGCCTTGTTTTTGCTCACTCTGTTTTAAACCAAGAGGTGGTTCTCAACAGTTCAGGGCCAAGCTTTGCTACCTAAGACTCTGTCCTACTTCCTCACTGTGCAGAATGGTTACAAATTATATTCCTACTTCTCTGTCTCGTACTTCCTATGTGCCCATCTAGATTCATTTTCTACTCTCTCTCTGTCCTAGGAGGGTGTGTATGGTTTAAACTACATCAACTGGTTGCTTTCAGCTCTGGCCTCTCATTGGGTCTGGCCAAAGGAGAGCACCAGAGGACATTGGAGGGAGGTATTTATTCCCATGCCTCCCTCCAAGTGTGATCACAAATAGTGGGCTGTGTCCCTAACTGAGGGCTCAGCTCGAGTCAGATGGCCCTCTCTGTCTGCGTGTCCAATACCCCTCTTCCCTTTCACTCCTTCCTGTCTCAGTGGTGGTAACATCTTACTGCTGCATTGCCCCTTGTGGGTCCTGCCCCTGTCCATACGTTGTAAGTAATTTCTTAGTTATACTGTCTTAAAAATACCCAATTTGAGAGGGCCATTTCTTTACCTACTTGGACCCTGACTAATACATTCTCTTTTTAATATCTCTTCTCTTCATGGGGGAACTGACAATATCCATTCCAATCCCCAGTGATGCCTGTCATCATTTAGTTGAAACCTTTGACTTTTTTCTGTATCCCTATATCACTGTTATTCTTCCATTACAGATCTTTGGTTGTGAACAGTTGCAAAACATTTGCACCTCCTAGACTGTGAGTTCTTATAGTTCAGGAACTTCTGAGCATGCCCTTGTATCAGTTGGTATAAGGAATCTTTCTTGGACATTTTTCTGTATGTATGTATTTGTCAGTATACATTTATTGAAATGTATATTGACAGAGGCTTGATAAAATGCTCACAAAGATGAAAGCAAAATGGGCATAATTAGCTGCTTTACTACATTCTCCTATAACCATCATTATATTAGTGGAGATCAGTATATCGTATCAGTGAGCTGATACGATATATCAATCATGTCAATAATATGGGATTTAGGGCTCAAAAGATAAGCCTGTTGGTGAGATATTTTGAAGAAAGGACACTGAGTTGAGGTTAACATTTGTCCCAGTATCTTGCCAATGTCATTGTGTGTCATAGAGTACAAAATGAACCACGTGGCCCGAAAGACCCAGGCTCGGCTCTGGATCTACTGCGCCTGACTTGGACGACCTGGGGAAAGTGATCTCTGCCCCACAGATTTCTTTGGAAAACTTGCCCAACAACTCTTTTTTCTTTCTCCAGAAACAAATTAGGTGCTCAGTAAATGTTGTCCATTTGGTATATATTAGTTTTGTCTTTCGCTCTTTCAAACCAAATCCTAAGGTCAGTAAATGTAACCCGAAACAACGAAGAATGACGACAGTGAAAATGTCATAGGGATTGGTAGTGGGGATAGTAAAGCTACAACTTGTTCTAGGGTTTTAGCTCTCCAGTGATTTACCAAATATTGTCAGCTTTAGACTCTTCTAAAGAGTCTAAAAACACATCAGTTTAGCCCAGAAACTCTATTACTCATGTCAGGAACTAAAACCCTGTGATTTTAGTTCTCATGACCAAAAATTTCAAATATAACTTGATATTTCTAATATATGTTAAAGCTTAGGTAATAGCACATTTAGTTAGCCAAAGTGGCACAGATTCACAACAAAAATGAGGAAGAGGAGGCCTTCTTTTAGGTCACAGAGCTGGTTGGTCACAGCAGTATGACTGAAAGTATATCTCAGCTCTCTCATTTAGTGCTCTTTCTAGTGCGTTTTAAAAAATTCTTTTGGCCAGAAAAAAAAATGATGTTGAAAAATTCATTTATGACTCTTGGCATAGGCAGTTTTAAGAACTGTGGGCCCTTCTTCCTGCTCGCTTGGGAAGGCTATTACGAAGTAAAATGAAACCATGTAGGCATGAAGAGTAATAGGTGTGTGTGATTCCAAAATAGCCAATCAGTTCCATCAGTTTAGGGAAACAATTAGGAGTCTTAGAAAAGCCATTAGCCCAAAGGTTTCCTGAACAGCTGAGCCAGTTGATTCTAAAAAGCTGCATCATTTGTTCTGATCGGACTGCTTCCAACGAGGAGACGATGCCTTAGGATCTGCCAGTGACTATCATTCCTTTCATTTCAGAGGACTTCCCTTTCACCTCCCCTTCCCATCAACAAACTGATTGTGTTAAAGGATCTGTGGAGAAAGGACCTAGCCAGAGGAGCCATTCTGGTGCTGTCTTCTTAGTACGTGCTCAATAAATTTATATTGAACTAAGCTGAGAAATCGTGGCTTCACTTTCTGAATACTATGTGATTTGTGCTGAGCTGAAAAAAATCAAAGTGACATCTTGGAACTTTCAACCAAACTGTGACTATTCCAATGAACATTTTAGGGCAAATAAAGTTAAATTTATTGTGAGTGTTACACTTCACCAAAACTAAGGATGCTGAATTTTTTTTTTGGTCTGCTTTCTCCATTTTGAATTCTTTGGCAATTAATAAAATAATGGAACTGATAAAAAATATTCTATGGATCAACACACATTAGCTTTACCAGATAACTCATTTTAGGGATTCCTTGCTAAAAGGGTATGTGGTTTTGAATTCTTAGTTGAAAACATTCCATTTGGTTTCTATATTGATTCATTGCTACAGCATCAATATATTGAAGTCACAGTGTTGTCAATGGATTTCATGGTCACACTTGCTTCAGAAACCTGCCATAGAGCATATTGTTTTGAGTTTTTCTCCCAATGAAGGGTCTTAACAGTAATTATGAGAATATTGGCAATAATGCCAGACCCCTATGGATGGAAATTAATAAAGAAAATGATTGCCTGGTTGCCTGTTCCAGTTACTATTGTTGGGTAGCAAATGACCTGAACACATGACAGACATAAAGCATTTTATTATGCTAATATATCCTGTTGGTTTGGTATTTGGAAAGGGCCCATGGGAACAACTTGTCTCTGTTCCACAATATCTGGGACTTCAGCTGGGAAGATTGGGTGGCTGGAGAACTGGAATTATCTGGCCTCATTTACTCTCATGGCAGGGGGCAGTTGACATTGCTGTTAACTGGCTGCTGGCCTGACCACCTAGATGTTGATTCTCCCTGTGACAGTTGGAGTTTCCGGTCAACATGGTGCCTGGCTTCCAACAGCAAGTACTCCTAGAGAACCAGCCAGAAACTGTATCATCTTTCATCATCTGGCCTCAGGGGTCATATTATGTCACTTCAGCCCATTGTCAAGGACCCTGCCCAAATTCAACATCCTTGTTGCTCAGTGGGAAGAGTGTCAAAATTCTATTGAAAGAGGGTCATGTGTACGGAAGGTATCGTGGGCTCCCTTGGAAAACACATCTCTGTTCTGTGAGGAAGGAGGTGTACTGTGCCCTGTTTCTGCACTCCATGCTTTTCCCATGGCCTGTGTGCCATGGTCTGGCTACTTCTCCATATTTTGCAGAGTGATAAGCTAAGTACCCCACACCTCCTATATTGAAAAGGAACCCTGATTTTCCTTTTCCCTATTCCTTTTTCCTGAGGATTTCATGAGAATTTTTACATGCTCTGTGGATGTGTACTTGGCCTTGAAAAGAAAGTTAAGGAAGTTATTAGATGTGTGTTTTGGTGACAAAAGAAAATAGGAAGAAAACCTTTTGGAAGGAAGGACAACAGGGACAGGAGGGTTCAGAGAATTACTCCACAGGAAACGTACAGACACAACAAAACATGTCAGTGGCTAACTACTTTTGCAGTTTTATTAAAGGGTAAATGAAATACAATAACCTGTACATATTTAAAGTATACAGTTTGTCCTGTTTTAACAAATATGAACAGTGTAAAGCCATCACCTCAATCAAGATGACAAAAGTCATCCCCCACATTTCCACAAGTTCTCTCTACCTCCATTCCTGCCCCAGGTCCCAGGCAACTGCTGACTAGCTGTCTGTCTCATAGATTAGTGCATTTTCTAGAAATTTATATCAATGGAATCAACACAATGAAAGTTATTGATTTCTCCAGTCACCTATTGAAGGACATAGGGGTGGTTTTCAGGTTTGGCCTGTGACAAGCAAAACTGCTGTGAACATTTATGAATGTAATCACCTTTGCATGCAGAAAACTTACATTCTCTGGAATAAATACTAGGAGAAGGTGACTGCAGCCTGTGGTAGGTGTATGTTTAATTTTTAAGAAATTGCCAAATTGTTTTCTAAAGTGGTTGTACAACTTTCCACGTCCACCAGCATTGTAGGAAAGCCCCACTTCCTCACGTTCTGCCCAGCGTGTGGTGTGAATGTCTTACTTGTTTAAGTCATTCTAATGGGCGCTTGTCCAATTTCCTTGTGATTTCATTTCTGTAATGATTGAGGTTGAGCATCTTTTCATGGGCTTATTTTTCCACTATATATCTCTTTTGGTGAAATGTCAGTTTAAGGTTTCTTTTTGCCAGTGTTTACTCTGAGAATTCTTGGTATCCTTCTTTGCTATAAAATCTGCTTTGCTTGATATTAACATAGCCACATCAGCTTTTTGGGGAACAAATATTATCTTTCCATCCTTTGTATTTTTAAAAGTTTTTAAAATGTGAAGTAATTAGCATAGTATGAAAACCAGACACTTGAAGTATACAATTCAGTGGTGGTTAGTGCATTCACAAAGTTGTGCAGACATTACCCTACAAAATTCTATAAGGTTTTCTCCATTCCAGAAAAAAATGTTTTGCCTATTGATAGTCATTCTCTAGTCCTCTCTGCCCCACTCCCTCCACCCAGCCCTGGGCAAACACAAGTCGATGTTTTGTTTGTATGGATTTAGCTATTATGAACATTTCATGTAAGTAGAGTCATACAATATGTGGCTTCTTTAGTCTGCCATTTTGCATAATATTTTTCGGTTTCATTCATGATATAGCATGTGTCAACATTTCATCTCTTTTTATGGCTGAATTATGATA
Organism: Lyroderma lyra; assembly: GCA_004026885.1. Classification (NCBI taxonomy): domain Eukaryota; kingdom Metazoa; phylum Chordata; class Mammalia; order Chiroptera; family Megadermatidae; genus Lyroderma; species Lyroderma lyra. The sequence continues at coordinate 149,325 of PVJL010001910.1, forward strand.
TTACTACACTGAAAGGATTCTGTGTTTATTAGTCATTTTGTGTATCTTTGAAGAAAGATCTATTCAAATCCATGGCCAAATAAATTTTTCTTTTTAATTTTTTAATTGTAAAAGTTCTGTATGTATTCTGGATATAAAACCCTATCAGATAGGTGATTTAAAAATATCTTCTACCATATAATACATTACCTTTTCACTTTTTTGATGGTGTACTTTACATACAAAAATGTTTTCATTTTGAAGATGTCCAGTTCATCTATATTTTTCTTTTGTTGTTTCTGCTTTTGGTGTTATATCTAAGAAGTCCATAGCCTTACACATCCAGAGATGATGCAGGTCACAAAGATTTGCAAGTGTTTTCTTCTCATGATTTTATAGTTTCAGCTTGAACATTTGTATATTTGATCCACATATACAGTGCAAGGGACGGGTTTGACTATCATTCTTTTGCATATGGATATTCCATTGGCTCAGCCATTTGTTGGAAACATGATTCTTTCTCCCAGTGCATTATCTTGGCACCCTGGTCAAAAAGAAATTGACCATAAATTTGCATTCTCGGTTCTATTCCCTTGGTCCATATGTATATCCTATGTCTGTACCACACAATCTTTGTTATTGGAAATTTTGTAGTCAGGAAGTAGGGGCCTTTACCTCGTTCTTCTTTTTCAAGATTGTTTTGGCTATTCTGGTTTTATTGTATTTACATATGAATTTTAAGATTGGTCTGTCTGATTTCTGCAAAAAAAAAAGGTATTAATTTGAACAATCAGTGAGCATGTGCTATGGACTGAACTGTGTCTATAAGTAGAATTCAAACTCAGTTTCTCTTTCTTTAAATTAGTGAGCTTTACAAGAAAACATTTTAAAGACTTTTGTCCGTGCAAAACTGAAACACAATTTATCTGTTCTGGAAAACTTCGTCGTAAGATAATTTTATCTTCTTTTAATGTATTATTGCTTTCTCTGTGATGGGACTTTAAAATTGTGCCTCAGTTGCATTGTCACTTAAACAATGATTGTCTTTAATTCTATACAATTGTAGGAGTTGTGGTGGGGATACAATGATGAAACAGAAGTTGCCTTAAATCCTCAGGGAGTTTACAGCGTGCCAGTAGAGACTTATGTGTGAGATGACTGTGGTCAGAGCTGTAAGAGAGGAGTATTCAGTTCTACTCAGAAAGAAATGCTCCAGGGCTGGTCATTATGTATACCAGGCACTGCGGGCTCCAGTGGGGGCTCCAAAATGAATATGACATGGTCCCTGCTGTGAATGGGTCAGCTTACAGTGTAGTGGGAGAAACAGATTTCCAGATATATAGAGTTGACGTACTGTATTTGATGATCGCTATGTTAGAGACATGGAAGGGAAGCTACATTAGGACCATAGAAGGGGGACATTAATCCCAGCTTGGGATTCATAGAGACGAACTGGTGAGGGCTCTGGGCTGCTCACAGAAAGGGGCTTTATTTAAGGATATCCAATAGCTCCCCCTAATTATCAGGGGAGAGCTGGAGAAGCAGGTGAAGGGTAAACTTCCCAGGATAGCACTCAAGAATTTTGGTCTATTAAGGTAACCATCAATAATGCATGTCACCACCAAGATATAAATGCCATTAACGCAAACCTGCCACCATCACAATGGTCAGGAACATACATGTGTACTTCGCTTTGAAAACTCTACCTTTCAGCCTACCTCTGTAAGCGGGACATCCCTGGTGCCATCTGCAATTTACAGCAAAGACAGAAGTTCCACATGGAGCCTGTTCCCCCAGGGCCGGCATCAGAACTGCGCTCATGCTTGGGTACAAAGGATATGTTAGAGGAAAGGACGATTCCGTGTAGGGTGATCTCGTGGGCAATATTGTCAACCTTGAGCTTCCAATTTGATCGCCTGGGTAGTCATTAAAAATACTTTTGTCTGATCGCATTCCAGATATTCTGGTTTAATTGGTCTGGGGTGCTGATTTCATACCAAAATTTTTAAAAGCTCTTAATTGGTTCTGGTTCACAGCTGAGATTATAAACCAAGGCCTAATAGTTAATTTTATGTGTCAACTTGAATGGGCTACTGGATGCCTACATATTTAGTCCAACATTATTCTGCTTGTGTCTGTGAGTGGTTTTTAGATGAGATTAACATTTGAATCAGTAGACAAAGTAAAACAGATCGCCCTCTTTAATGTACGTGGCCCTCATCCATCCTGTTTGAAGACCTGAATACAGTCATGGGCCACTGAACCAGGGTTTTGTTCTGAGGAATGCATCCTTAAGTAATTTCTTGTAGATGTGTAATCATAGAGTACACTTACCCCAACCCAAATGGTATAGTCTGCTACTGTAATTATCTGTGCTAAACTTTTATATGACTGGCAGCACAGTAGGTTTGTATGCACCAGCATCAATACACACACACACACACACACACACACACACACGTGTGTGTGTGCGTGCATCAATACCTGTAGCGTAAGCTCGGTAATGCAAGTGCCTGACTTTGCTTGATTGCCAAGGCATCCACTGCAAGGAAGCCTGTCTGGACTAAATGCATTGCCAGCCACAGAACTGGATAGAGGCAGGTTGTCTCCCTCCAGTGGTTTAGAAAGGGGGGATGTCTGTGGGAAGCTCCCAGGGCCCAAGTGAGTGCCCCCAGCCATTGTGTAAGACAGATAAGCAAGACTGAAACCAGAATAAGACAGTAACGCCTTACCCTGTGACGTTCAGGATAGCTATGAAGGACTTCCCAGTGGCTAAGACATGAAGTCTTAGTCTAAATTTCCTAGGCGTAGGGAATTTTCAGTGCCATTATAACCTTATGGGGCCACTGTTCTATATGCAAATCCATCCTTCACCTAAATGTGGTTATATGGCACATGGCTATAAAACAAGAAGCCTCACCCTCCCTCTTTAGCAAGAGGCAATTCCTCCTTCTTGAGGGCCTTACCTGGATTTTTCCTGTCTGTAGACTTGGACAGAAATATTGTCTCTTCTCGGGCCTTGAACCTACTGGCTTTTGGACAGGAATTTATACCATTGGCTCTCCTGGGTCTTCAAGCTTGCTGTTCTGGGACTGCAGACCTTGGTACTTCTCAGCATGCATAATCATGTGAGCCAATTCTTTATAATCTCTCTCCCTCCCTTCCCCCATGCACACACGTCTTATTGGTTCTGTTTCTATGGAGAATCCTAATACACAAGGGTTTAGCTTCTTTCTGGCCCCAACAGTGAGGTACCATTTAGGAGAGGTTTCAGGCCCTCTGAAATAATGAGGGTTATTCTAGTCCTTTCAGTTTTCTGCCTTGATCCTGAATATGGAGAATGGTATGGAAGAATGTGGGATCCAAGGGTGGGGATAACATGAGAGATTGTCAGCTCAGCCTCCGTTGCTATTATAATGAATGGCAGGAGAAATCCTGGAGTAGGAGGTACTGGGGGACATGAATATACCTGATAATGAAAGCATCCCTCACATCACTCTGGATGTGGCATATGCTCATTGGCATTGTGATGCAAGATAACTGACTTGGAAAATGTTGAAAGAGTGAGCAAGTTAATTCTTCAAAAGCACTCTCTTTAGAAGAGGTCCTGAGATAATTCGGAGGCTGAAACAATGGAGAAACACGCTGAACAATCATAAAGGAATCCTCAAGACTAAAATGAAGGTATCTAAACAAAGAATGAAAGGGAAATCAGGCTGAGCAGAAATAATGTGAACTCAAATTGGTCTCTGGCAGTGCGATGCTTTGCAATTTGTGGGGAGAGCTAGGAGCAAAAATCACATAATCAGCACATGGCTGTTACCCAGTTACTATTGGGAGAGAGAGAGAGCATGGTGGAGAAATGAGCTCCACTCACTCTTTGCTAATGCTAGAAAGGCTGTTGACCTCTGTGCAGCATATATTTTTATTCTCCAACAGGGAGTGATTTTGTAGCGTTTGTTAGAGACCATGTTCATCAACCATTTGTCATCTTCTGATGAGAGGGTTTGCATTTTTAAAATGGAAAATGTAAGTGACCACACTTGCTTTTTCCCAGATGATTGAACAATTGCACCATTTGAAAGGTTTGGCTCACTCTGCCTCCTGCCCTGAAAACTAACTAAACTAACTCTCTCTCTCTCTCTCTCTCTCTCTCACTCACTCACTCTCATAATTAACTGCTTATTTATGTGTATGGAGAGGAATGTGGGGAGAAGGATGTCACTGAAAACCAATTATTTCATATCTTGAATGCCAAATCTGCTAAAAACCCAAGTATTTTCTCATTGAGCAATGTGACAGCAGATACTAGATGAACTCAGTTTTCCAGTCGAGTGGTCAGCCATCTACGGTAGTGTGAAAAGCTCTCTGAAATTCACATGCAGCTGAGAGAATCTGATTTTCTACACTTAGAGCAGTGCATGGAAGATTCTTTCCCCAGATAACACTTTCTTAAAATTCAAAACATATTCTTAGGTTATTTATCATGCCCAAGCTGTTCTCTATGATCAGTTTACTATCTATGATCCTTTTATCCCTTTATGTTTTTCTTCTTAAATGTTCCTCTCTTATTAACAGCAGATGCTTTTACATGTTATATTAGAAACGCTAGGGTGAATGAGTTTAATTTTGAAAGTCCTATTGGATTATTTTTTAATTTATTTAAATAATTACTATAGTGATTTTTATCATTAGAAACTCTCACTTTGATATGATTTTCGCTGCCAAAACATCCCTTTGGCATTAAAAAAAATTAGGTATAAAGTATACACCAACCATTACCACCATCTGTGGTACAAGGTGATTCATGAAGAGTTCCTTTGTTGACCGAAAGTTAACTGAGGTACGTGTGACATTGGCCATTTTGCTCCCAAGCAGGATATGTGTGTAAAAAAGGAAAAATTTCATTCCTTTTTTGCACATTAGCTTTGTGTTATGGGATCATATCTGCCAGTTTTTATACTAAAGTATGAGAACATGTCCAGGTCACCCAGAAGATGATTATAATAAAATCTCCACTACCTCTCTCTCCATCTGCTTGGGCTGTTACAACCAAATACCATGGCCTGGGTGGCATAAACAAAAGGTATTGATTTTTTTTTTTTTTTTTTTTTTTTTTTTTTTTTTTTTTTTTTTTTTTTTTTTTTTTTTTTTTTTTTTTTTTTTTTTGCTTTTTGGTATGTGGGTAGCTCTCTGACTGGGAAAGGTATTGATTTCTTACAGTTCAGGAGGATGGGGAGTCCAAGGTCAAGGTGCTGGCCCATCCGGTGTCTGGTGACAGATAGCTTCTTGGTTTGCATGTGGCCATCTTCTCCTTATTCCTCACATGGCAGAGAGCAGAGAGTGGAAGCAAGCTCTTTAGCATGTCTTCTAGTAAGGGCACCCTTATGACCTGGCACCCATGGGGAGTGGTAGATGCTAGATAAATGTAAGTAGACTCTCTGTTACCCAGAACTGAAACAACTTGCACTCTCAAGCAACACGCAGAAGGTTTTGCCAGCTGCTTGAGATTTTGCTGGTTCCTTGAGTTCTAGTTAATGGAGAGTCTACTGTACCTCTCAAAGTCTCAGTCTCCATATGCCATCCACACTGGGGATTTAGGGTTTCTACACATACGTTTTTGGGGGACTTCGACCTTCAATTTATTGACACCCCCACCATTTTAGCTTTTCTTTTCATATGGCTCCATTATCCATTCAGGTTAATGAAGTCAGATTAATCATACATATTGTCTTTTCTCTCTTCAAAGACCCCATTCAAATCACAGTAAGGAAACAAAACAGGGAAGAACCTACAGGGACAAAGTGAACTAGAAAATCTGAGGATGAGTGATTTAGATGGTGGGAGGGTAGGGAACTGGAACAAAGTCAAAGTCATTCTAGCAGGGAATACATGCAGTTGGAGGCAGACTAGAAGATCCAGTTTGTATCATAGCACTCAGATTTATTATGTTCAGAGACCAGACACGATGTTGGGAGTATAGGTCTCCAACTGTCCTTCCCCATTCACCTATAGCTTCTCAAACCAGATGTTCCATTTTGAATGGGACAGAAAACAACCATACTGTCCTGTTTCAAATGGTCTGTATGGTCAGCCTAGTCTCACTGGGCTAACTTCGAGGCGTCAGTAGACTGACCATATGAACTGTTTGAAATGTGACAATATTATTGTTTCTCATCTCTTTTAGAATGGGACTTTTGATCAGCATACCCAGGCTGGACAAAAGACTGAACGTTGCCAGAAAGAAGCCTGGTACATTTTGTCAGAAATCCTGGAGGACCAGAAACTCCGGGTTCCCTTGCCCATCAATGAATACTAACTAACAGTCAACCCCATCTTTAATGATTTTCATTACAACCAACAGAAAAAATAACACATAATAAAATGATCACCAGCATAACTGCAAACAAGCTTTGTCAAATATAAACCTTTTGCCATATTTGCAATATTTTTAGGAAGCACATTAGGAATACAGTGGAGGCCCCTTCTGATTCAGGTTTCTTCCTTTCTCCCTCCCAGGGGTAACTACTCTCCTGGACTTCGTGTTGATCCTGACCACGTGTCTTCTATACCATTAAGAAATGCGCATGTATCGATAAACCATGAAGATAATGTTTTGCATGTTTTTACATTTTACATAAACTCATTATACTGCCCCTACTTGTCTGCTACTTCATTTTTTCACTCAGTGATTTTTTTTTCTATCCATTTAGACTAAGTAGATGTAATTGGTTCATTTTGGATAGGCCATTCATTATTTCTCTCCTACGTTTCTCAATATTGCCACCGATGCCACAATGAATGTTCTCGTACAGGTCCCTGTGCAGATAAAAAAGCATTTGTTGAGACTAGCATATAGGAGGGAGAATTTCTAGTTCAAAGGTATACACACCTTTAATTCTACTAAATGTGGCCCAGCTGGTCAGATTGATTTTTTATATTAAACAATCGTAACTATTTCATTGTTATTTTAATTTGCATTTCTCTTATTATCAGTGAGTTTGAGTATCTTTCAAAACTTTTTTGCCATTCAAATTTCTTCTGCAAGTTGGCTGTTCATGTCTTTTGCAAATGTACCCATTTTTTGTAGGTTTTAAGAGGTTTAAAAATAATTTTAATTAATAACTGAATTAAAATATTTATAACACCTGTATAATGAACAACATGTTAGGAATTCTAAAAATATATCTTGACTCTATGATTTTATTGGATATGTGTTTACCATGTGTTGGATTTTACTAAATGCTTTTTCTGAATCTGAGATAATGTAGTTTGGTTTTCCTTTTAATTTTTAAATGAGATTTCTTAACAGTGAATTATCTTGAATTCCTGGAATAAATTGCAGTTTGTTTTGCTCCCTTTTTAAAAAGAAATACTGCTTCCATTATATTCAGGATTTTTGTATTTATGTTTATAAATAAATTTGATCTCAGATTTCCTTTTTTTCTCTTCCTGGTGTTTGTTTAGAGCATCAAGGTTATATCAGTTTCGTAAAATTAGTATTGCAAATGAGGAGAAAAGAGTGAAAGTGGCTATGCCATCTGTCTTTGTTCCAAAAAAAGGAGGTAGGTGGCTGAATCCTTAACAAATGTAAACATGCTAATAGCTGGATGTCCTGGTAAGGAGATTAGTCATATCTGCTGGGCGGAGTGTCCTTAGTTTCAGAATGCTCTTAGCAGGATGTCACTGCTTTAAGATCACTTTTGGTAGACCCAGTGTCTATGGATTTGTGGGGCATAAGGAATGTACGTGAGCTATAGAATTACCTGGAACATAAATGGAGATGTTTCATGACCCGAAAGCTCCCTGTTGTGTGTGCTAATAATGTGTGTACCACAGACAAACCTCATTATTACTCAGGACCAGAGAAGTGGGTCTCAGGAGGAGGTCTCAGGGGTGTGATGCATGAGTTCTAAGACCTCCCTCTGTTTCTCCTGGGCCTCATCATTGCTTATATTTTTGAAATTATTAGTAAAGGCTGATGCCAGAGAAGAGTTTTATCTATTCTCTGACATAGCTTGTATAACGTAAGAATTATTTATCTGTTCCTTAGACAGAGAGTGGAGTTTAACTATAATAAAACTAGTTTATGATTTTTTAAAGTTGTTTTTGCCATTAAATTTCTTCAATGGTTGTTGTCGGATTATTGAGGTTTATAAATTTCTTCTTGAGAATTGGAATATATGTAGGATTCTAAAAAGTTATTATTCTCATTAAAGTTTCAGATTTAATTTGCATAAAGTTTTTCGAAGTATCTTTTTTTGATTTTTAAATCTTATTTTCTCTGTGTTGATGCCCATTTTTGTGGCTGATAATGCTTATGTCTGCTCTTTCTTGTTTTTTTCTCTGTCAGTCTTGCTGGAGGTATTTTAAAATTGTTTTTTGTTTTTTTAAGAATTGGCTTTTAATTATATTGATGCTTTATCTTTATTTTTCATTTTATTGAAATCTGTTTTTTCTTTAATATGTGTTTCCTTCTACATTCTTTAGTTATACCCTTTTATTTTTCTAGTTTCTTGAAATCAAGGGTATCCTATGTTTTAATAGCTATATTGAGTACTGTATATTTAATGATGTGTATCGTTTTAGCTGAATTTCACCTGTTTTGCTATGTGGTATATCACTATCATTCAGTTCTAAATATTTGGCAATTTCTACTGTGAATTTCTCCTTAAGTATGTCTCCTGTTTTGATTATATCTCTGTATGTCTTTTACTTTCTGTTTTGATTATATATATCTTTTATTTCTCCATCAATTTTATTTTCAGATCATGTAGTCTGTATGGTATAAATTATTTGGAATTTTTGAGACTTCATTTAGGTATTGGTACATGAAAGTTTGATAAATATTCCACATATTCATGAAAAGAGTATGTATTCTCTACTTGGATGGTGCAGGTTTTTACATCTATTAGATCGAGCTTTTAACTGTGTCATTGAAATCTTTTATATTCTCTGTGTTCTTGATTTATCACTTTCAGAAAGGCAATATTAAAATCTCCCTGTTGTGATTGTGAATTCCGACTTTCTCATTGTAACTTCATCAGTTTTTCTTTTATGTATTTAGGATATACTGTTAACATGATTTATGTATCCTTGTGGTAGACACGTTTTTCTTTTATTAATATTATTAATGTGGTATCTTTTTATTCCTAACATTTTGCCTTAAATTCTAATTTGTCAAATGTTAATATGACTACAGTAGCTTTCTTTTTGTAAGTAATTGTGTGGCATTTTACATCCATTTATTTTCAACCATTCCATGAGCTTTGTTTTAGGTGTGTATCTTTATAAGTAACATATAGCCCCCCCCCACCCCCCATTTTATCCAATTGGATACTTTTTCCTTTTAATAGTTTTTGTCTGAAATATTTGGACCTTTTCATGTTACCTCATTGTGTGTGTGTGTGTGTGTGTGTGTGTGTGTGTTTAACATTCTCATTTGCTCTATTTCCTGTCCTTTTGTGATTGTGTTGGGTTTCTACTTTTTCTACATTTCTTTTTTATTTCCCTTGACTGATTTGGAACCTGGTATATTTCTGTTATTTTAATGTTTATCTTTCATATTTTTTCAATTCATCAGCTTTTTTAACTTTTATTATTTTATTTTTCAATTACAGTTGACATTCAATATTACAATAATTTTAACATACACAGTTCACCATAAATTTTCCTGTCAAATCTAAATTTATCTTTTCCCCCCTTTGGAAATGGCAGGAGACTTCCATTATTTAAGTATATTTTGGACAAATTTGTATCTTGTTGTTAATACTCAGAACAAAACTAGGCTGCAGATTCCTTCTCTCTAGCCTTGTTTACATGGCTAATCCTTAACACTTTCTAAAATATTATGTCAAAGTCAGGAAGCTTTTGTGGTTTATAAGTAACAAAAACCCAGTTCAATCATTGAGGACATTTATTATCACATAAAAACAGTCCATAGGCAGGGTGTTCCCAAGGTTTGTTCAATAGGTCAGTCATCATCAACAAACTTTATGTTCCTATTTGAAAACTTTAAACATACTTAAAAGACTTTGTTACTCTGTTCCACAAAATTAGTTTTCATGATAAAGCAGAAACAGAAGTGACTCTGGGTGCTGGACACAATGCAATGCATAGAGGATATATTCTAGAACTGTACACTTGAAAACTAAATAATCTTGCTAACTGATGTCACCCCAACAAATTTAATAAATAAGTAAATAAATAAAAAGAAATTTCTTCCTGCCGTGCATCTTTTCAAGGAAAGGTAAAGATGTGCTTCAGAAAAACAAGGAAGTAAATCAAAACAGAGGAATACCTGGGTGATGGAAACAGAAGTTTCAACCCAGGAGATGCGCAAGCAGAAGTCCCAAAATGACTGCCTCAAGCCTAGGGACAATCCAGTTCAAGGTCAATTCCATGAGTTTCTCCAGAAAGAAGGCAGGTGTAGTTTACGCGAGTACCCAACAGATGATGTGAGAAAAAAACGTGAAAAGTAATTAGACTAAGAGTATTTCAAAAGAAAGGTAACTGAACCCTGAATAAAAGAAAGAAAAATGTAATTATGGATTTATAGCTAGTGTTGCAGAAAGAAATATTATATATTTATATAACTAAATAGCAAATAATGATTAATTCAACTGAAAATACTGATAAAATGAAAAGATTGGTGAGGGATAGTGGGTTAGCAGAGTTTAAAAAGAAGAATCTTTATCACAATGGCAGAGTAATCATGTCTAACATTTTAAAAATTAAGGTGCAAAAATCAAAGCACGGTATTTAGAAAAATGGAAGTTACTAACAAAACGTAGCCTAGGGGGTAAAAACAAAAAACAAACAAACCAAAAAAACACCGAAAAATAAAACAGCTGGGAACTAGGCCTACGAGGAAGTAAGGATGGACAAAAGTCATTTTAAGACTTCTGGTAACTTTTTATTATTTCTTGCATTAATGAGACTATAATATATAAATAAAAATTTCCATTTCTATAAATAAATTATAAAAGAATAATCATATATTTTTCAGATACACAGTGCTACTAAGAGATGTTACCTGATTGGATTTTGAATGGCATTTTAATTTAGGAACCAATGTAATCCAAAAGAAAGAGCAGGGAATAAGCCAATGATTTACTGGTAATTCATTTCATTTCCTACTAAATTTACAAGCTTGTCCAACCTGTGGCCTGTGGGCTGCATGTGGCCCGGGATGACTTTGAATGTGGCCCAACACCAATTCGTACACTTTCTTAAAACATGACGAAAAAGATGCATGGACCTTTTTTAGCTCATCAACTATCGTTAGTGTGTTTCACACGTGACCCAAGACAGTTCTTCTTTCAATGTGGCCCAGGGTTGCCAAAAGGTTGGACGCCCCTGTGCTAAAATATCAACTCTGTGAAGCCCATTGTAATGTGTTCTATGGACAAATTAGACTTGTTTGGGTACAAATTAGGAAAAACTCTATTTTCCCCGGTCCTTCATCTGCCCCTTTGATGCCAGAGGCAGATGTCTCATAAAAGCCCATCTTCTCCGAGTCAGTCTCTCCCCTTTTCTTTCCTGTTCCTCCTCTCTCTCTCTCCTTCATCCCTTCCCTCCTCCCTTCTCTTCTCCTCGACCTCTCCCTGTTCCCCATCCTCATTCTTCTACCTCGTTTCCTCTTTTCCCCTTTTCCTTTGTTGAATGAGGACCTGTGCACGTTGGTATTTCTCATGGACTCTTAAAGGCTTCTGATAAGTTCATGAAAAACAGGTCAATCAACCATCTGGACTCACTGGAGGTAAATCTCTAGAATAAATGAATATTTTCTTACTGATATTCCCAGAATGCTATCCTTGATGATCTCACAGCTTTGTTCAGTCCCTTTGATGTGTTTAGGTATAGTCTTATGTCTAGATTGAGAAACAACCTAGTCAGCCGCAATAGGAAAGCCTGGAATCTCTCGTTTATCCTAAGGCTTTCCCCTCCCTCTCAGCTCCCAGTCTGCTATAACGTTAGGAGTGTGCACTAGGGAAGGGGCGGTGGTTAGACGTGTCAGCTGTGACTCCTGCGTCTCTCATCTCCTGTCCGTCACTCTGCTGGTCCCGCCTCCTCCCTGTCTCCCAGGGAGACAGATGGGGAAGAGGAAACGTGCTCCTGGTTCCGATGCCTGGTGTCTGCAGCTCTGCAATGGTCATGGCAGACATCCTACAACTGGCTCTTTCCTGGCAAGCTTTTCTTTTGCTTGTGGGAGGCCTCTTTCTCCCCTGCTGGCTTTGAAACTAGTTACCCTTGTAAGCTGCCTATGGAGAGGGCCATGTGACAAAGAGCTGAGGGCAGCCTTCAGCTAACGCCCAGCGAGAACCCAAGGGCCTCAGCAGGACCCTCGCAAAACTGCTGCCCAACGACCACGTGAGACTGGATGTGGGATTCTTCCCCAGTCGCACCCCAGAAAAGACCACAATCCCAACCAACACCTCGGCTGCAGCCTTGCAGAGGACTCGGCTAAGCTATGCTGGGACCTCTAACTGCTACAAACTGAGAGAACCGTGTGTGTTGTTTTATGAGTTTGTGGTTCAATTTTTGCACAGTAACAGGTAACTAATAACTGATACAGGTTTCTTCAGAAATCCTCCCACTGGGGACTTCTGATCTGAAATTTCCTATTGCATTGTGACTGATGTTTTATTACTGACTCTTCTGTGGTGTACCCCTCACAGCCTCTTTCTTTGGGGATCACATAAGTCAGTGCCAGAGCTCTTGGACATGTGTTTTTCAAGATAAATCAAGCCTAGCTCATCTCTGTGGGGTCTGCTCTTATTCACAGGTAAAATTCATCACTGAAGAGGCATTTTGCTTCCATAGTAGCTTTTTGAATTACTGTGTTAGCAGGACAACTCCAGCAAGTTTCTTATCTTTAGACTTGCTCCAAGTTAGTGGCTGGGTCCAGTCTCTGTATTACATAAACCCAAGGGGATGCATCTCAGGTTCTTCTGAGAAATCTGTCTCCATACTCTGCTGGGCTCCTTAATAGACTGGGATCCTTGTGTTTGTGCAGCTTGGCAAGCATCCAATCAGATGTTTTTATTCTAGAAAGCATCCCCACAGTCTCTGCAAGCCTTCTTTCCTTGGCTGGAGGTGAAGGTAGGGTTGCTAAGGTCACCTGTCTGTGTTTGTTTGTTGTAATAACCTCTTAGCATGTCTGGCATTGATCATCCCCTTTCTTTAGGATATGTGAACATCTAATTCTTTGTAGTCTCAGTTCTGAAGCTTCAGGAAAAATTCTGTGATGACAAGATGAAGGCTTTTCACTTACCCTCTTTTCAGTATGTATCTCCAACTTTTTATTTTATAAATGCTCATCTTCTCCTTGCATACAGTTGTGTATATGTGTGTGGGGTGCAGAAGTGTTATTTAAATGAGGGAGTATATATATATATATATGTGTATGTATGTGTGTGTGTGTGTGTGTGTGTGTGTGTATGTGTGTGTGTATACTGTCCAGAAAAAAATCCAGTCATAAATGCTTCTAGTTTTCATATTGCATGGCTAGATACTTTCTATCTATCTGTCTATTTACACACACACACACACACACACACACACACACACACACATACACACACACAGTAAACTGTTGTTTCTAAAGGAAGAGTCTTTCCCTTTAACCTTTTTTCACAGAAACTGTTAACTTCACTTTCAGAACACAGAGAAAAGAGAAATAGCCTGTCCGAATTGCTGAGCATAGAGTCCTGAGAGATAATTGGGCTGAAGGATTAGAAATTTTCAAAGTAGTCATGGGGACGTGGAGGTCAGAAGAGATCAGAGGCATCCCTGAGGGTTAACATTAGAAACAACAAGCAAGAAGAGAAATGACAAATACCCTGCTCCTGACTCTGACACCTATGGCGCTTGCATTGATTATATGTGCACACACACATATATCCTTAAACTAAATGTTAATTATATGCTCTCTTAGAATGTTGCATCAGTTCTTTTCAACTAGGCTCTCTTAGTCTATTGTTAATTGTTTTGGGTGGGAATGTCCTGTAGTTTCCTTTTTAAAGTAGCTTTCTTATGAGCCAGGTGGACACAAATGGTCATCTGGAAATCCCAAGAATGATTTCTAGACAGGAGCATAAAACGTGGCCCAGTGATAGGAAACTTACGCAAGCGATGCTCAAACACTAATCCTCCTGGAGTTCAAGGGAGTCAACTGCCATTGACTTGGTGGCTTAAAAGGGTTCATTTTTCATCTGAGGTTTAATGTGTGATGAGAACCTGCTGATTGGCTGACCCAGCCATTAGAATCTCCAAAGTTTCCCACACATCCATAGCCTAGGGTTTGCTAAATCCTATCTGACAGCCAGGGTTCCTAAGCAAGGCAGGGTACACCCTTTTAGAAACTGACATTCCAGGGAACACCCCTGGATGTTCATGAATAGAACAGAATGTTTTTAGGCCTTTCTCTTGAGTTACTTGCTTCAGCGTCACATACATAGATCCATCTCCCAAACCTGGGGCATCTGGGAGCATTTCACCCCAGTGTAAATCTGGCCTGCAGGTTTCAGTACTACTGGTTTTCAGTTCTTGTAACAAAGGAACTACATACAGAAATCTCCTTAGGACGTTCTGCCCACCAGCTTTGAATCTTACCATAAGGGCTTTCTTACTAAAGATGCCAAAAGATCTCTTTATAAACTTTGATTTTATTTTTAAGCTTAGGATGTGTAAGTCAAGTTCAGTATTATAGTTAAGTTTCTAGCATAGTCTCAGTTTCTTCTCTACTTCTCACTCTATGGAAAGTGCACTTTTCTTTTGATTATTATCATTACACAGAAATCAGAAACTGAAGAAAAGCAAGTGATTTTTTCCGTTGAAGGAAACTGTCCTTCAGAAGTTCCTTCTGGCTTCTCTTCACTTTTGTGTCTCTCTTTCCCTGAGTTTTTCATTGTACGTGGTTGATTAATGTAGTTGACTGCTAATCAATATTAGCAGCCAGAGTGGTAAAGATATTACTGAATTATAAATGATCTTTAAAGATACATTCCAAGAAGCAATCACTTTTAGGGCTGTATTTGTTATCACAATGTTGACAACTTTGACATTAGGATTTTAATATCCGGTAGGATAATGAAATTTCTACCCAACACAAGATTTTTTTTTTCTGTCTTTGTACTATAATAACTGGATATTGCTTCAGGTTCAAAAAATGCTCATATTTTCTTGGCCTCTTTTCATATCAAGATTCTTAAGAGGGTTTCTTTTTCAAGCCATTGGAGTTCACGGACTTGAGGATAAAGTAACAAAGGAGAGGTACTTATTTGAGAAGAAAACATTATGTTCTCTGAGCCTCCCACTTGGTCCTCTGTGCAAGGCAGATAGGCTTGCAGGTTGTGTCTGGGCTGTCCCTCTCTCATCAGCAGTTGACTGGAACAACGACAAGAATCTAGGGAAAGAAAGTGCCTTTGTGGAAGTAAATACTGGAGAACAGCTCAGAGGGAAGCTTGTTGATAAGATTGTTTCCTAGGAACATGAAGTCAGGATATCACAGGATCTCAAATATGCACGAATGACTGCAATTGCTAACGCCCAGGAGGGGCAATGACCCTCACTCCGTTTATTTGGCTCCAGCCCTAACTCTCCTGTGATTCGGTGTGTTTTTACAAGTCTTGTTTCCCTTATTTTGTTTTATTTGTTAATTAAAATAAAAACAAGAAGCCAGTTTTCATAAGAGCCTATTGGCATGGGTGGCAAGAATAATCCATTTTTCAATATTCAGAAAAGAATATCTTGGGATGCCCAGGCATACACTCTCTGATGTTACTGGTTCTAAATTATTACTGGTGTTCGTTATGAGCACTGGCTGTGTATCAGCTATGTTCAGAGCTCCAAAGTGGGCCTTCCCAATTTCTAGATCACATCTGTTGGCACTGAATTCTATTCCATCCTGTACTGACACCTTGTAACTTCCACTGAATCAGAGACCAGATGATCGCGTCTCTTCATCTTCCAGAGCATAGCTTGGCACTGATCACAATAACTATTGATTGAATTGATTGGGGAAAAAAAAAAAGAAAATCTCATTCTGGAGAAACAAAATGTCTGGGTAACAAGGACTGTTTTTTTACCTAGTAGTCTTGAATTGTTTTCCTTGTGCTCCATTTCACTGTAAGTATCTGAAATGTGAAGGTCCTGTAGAGACTGACCTGTAGGAAAACTCAGAGAAAGTTTCTAACCCCAACATGCTGTAAACTACCAAGATCTTTAAATAAATGAATGAGAAGCAATTAACATGTTGCTGAAGTCCTATTGATAAAGATAATAGCTAACATGTACTGTATTATGTACATCATGTCTTGTCTTCCTCACAGAAGCCCTAGGAGACAGTTGAGGATCTGAAAGTTTAAACAGTTTGTCTAAATTCCCATAGTAAGAGGTGGAACTGGGATGCAAACCTATGAGCACCCAGCTCCAGCACCTGCACTCCACCAAACACATGCACCGCCTGGAAAACCCTGGAATCAGAATCGGTGCTCAGAAATCTCACCAGGCGGGGCGGGTTGGGGGGGGCCTGGGAGGGGCTGGTGCTTTCCAGAGCAGGTCAGAGGCAGAGCGGATGGGAGATTGGGCCTCCACTTCTGTTCCCTTCCTGCTGGAACAGAACACAGCCATTCCTGGCATGGGAAGGGACTGCTGGCATTAACTAGGTCACTGATAGCATGGCAACTTGTGCCCTCCGTCAGGAACACTGGATTTGAGATGTAAAGTCAGTAAAGCCCGATTAAGACTCTGTGTGTGTGTGTGTATCAAGAGCCTGTAAGCTGCTCCACACTCATGTTTTTATAGATGGCAGCAGAAATAAGGGTATTATACATAGGAGAAGTTCTTTTGGAAGTGAATTTAGAAACTAGATAGAAGAGTTGCAATGCATGAGGGTGAAAGAAACCCTGGAGTGTCCTCAGAGGCAGCATAATTAACCACAGCAGACTTCCTCTGACTGAGAGCTGGAGTGGCCTCTCTTGCCTCAGTCCGGACTTCTGAAAATCCTGTCCAGGCCTAGGGGATTCGGGAGCGGCAGGTCACACCAAAGAGACTCCTTCGTGAGAGTGCCCGTGCTCACGGCTAAAAAAGTACCCGCGAACTGAGAAGCAGACTGGGATTTAAAGGAAACAAAAAGGACTTTTTATGAAAGGATACTAGGAAGTTTAGAGGATATGAAAAAGAAGCTGCAAATGAGAAGTATTATCAAAGGCATGATGACTGCAGAGAGACAGGCGTTGGAGAAAAATGAACCGTTTCTACGTGAGCAGAGATTTGAACAGATGAGGACAACGTGGAATATATGAAAAGAATATCCTGCGACACTACCACCATGGCATCTGACCCATGGCAAAGGCCAAGGTCATCGATGGGAGTGTGTTTTATAACATCGTTGGTGTAATGAGATGCTGTGACGGGAAGGAGCAGTCTACGAGGCCCTGCGAGCCCTTGAGCCCGTATACCAATGAAAAGTTGTTGACTCCGGTTTCCCATGCTATAAATAGCCTAAGTTAATTACTAGAACTTTAAAAATCTACTCATTCGGGGACACTTGACTGCTGTACCAACTCTGTCCCTTTCTTCAGTGTAAAAAGAAGTTACTCAAAAAGTTACTCAAAAAGTAAAAAGAAATGGAGAATGTTCTAGGTCTCATGTCCATTGCTCACTATAACCCTAATTTCTTTTAAACTGTAATGGAAATTTTATGGGTGATGGAAAACTGGACGGGGTGAGCGAGTTGGACTTCTATACTGGAAATACGTATCGTTATCTATGTCTGTGAAGTAATTTCGTTGATATTCCCAACCCCTGTGATTAAGCAAATAGAAGAACGCCTGCCTGTTTTGCATGCTTAATGAGACAGAATTAATCAGCACTGCTTACTTACTGCACTTGAATTTTTAATGGATTTAAATGTAAACTGAGTTTTGACCTGTTAAAGCTCTGGTCATATGAATGTCTTCCAGGGGTTGTCATGTGGGGGCGAATTGCCAGTTTATTGCATTAATTCATTTCTTGTTTTCATCTGTTTTGCACATTTACCTGTGGGTGACGCTGAAAGCCCATGTAGGATGTGGTTCTCTGCGGATTATAAATTGCTTGATTCTCTTGAAAATTAGGGACTATTAGCATAAATACAATAGAATGGACAAGAGAGAGTAGAGGATAGAACAGAAGGTTGGTGCCCAAAGTCAATGTCTGTCTGGCAAGATAAGTGACCTCCATAACCCTCCTCACATGTGGAACCACGTGGTGAAGTTCAAGTGAACTTGTACATTTTCTTTACCAAAATGATCTTTGTCAAATCTAAGGCAACGCTTCATCCTACTTACTGGAGTTTTCCTCTATATGAAATGCTTAAAGCTTTATAACCAGATACCAGGGGCCGGGCCCATATCTGAGAATCTATAAATTCAGCATATTGAATTTTAGAAATCAAATCCCATGCAACTATTATATTTTATTTTATGGCATCTTTGCCCAATATGACATCCTTTCCTGAATTCATATGCTTTCCTGATTGAGAAGTACAAGCATACCAATCCTAATGACTTTTATAGTGTCTCATTTTAAAATATGTTGTAACCTTCAGTGGAAACTAAGGCTATTTTTATCACTACTGATTTCAAAGTGTTCCCACTGCAAGTGGTACTATTTTATCTGTTCTTGCCTATTTTGCAATCAATGCCTTTTTTTTTTTTTTTTCTTTTGAGCATGAAGTAAAGGAAAATAAAATGGAACATAACCTGGATTACTTTCTAACTAAAGCAATTGCATTTTACCATTTTGAAATTTCTCAGTCCCAAACCCTAAAAGTCCCATTTTAAAGTAAAAGTGTACCGAAAAGGGCCAGGTTATAAATGAAAACCAAAACCAAAAGCAAAACAAAACAAAAACCCCAGGCACAATAGCTTAAAAACTTAGAGTTCAATAGCAGAAACTACCACCTTGGGGGTTTGTGATCACTGTAGAAAAACAAACATCCAAAGAAGTGGGTGAAAATGATCTAGAGCAAGCAGTCCCTAAATGCAGAAGTCACTGCTTCCCCAGCTCATGCAGGTGACCATCTAGCTACTTCTTAAGTAGAAACTAATTTCTTCAAGAGGCTGGATGTCTCATTGCTGGAATGGAATTGTTTTTTTTATTGGCTAAGCCAAAATTTGTCCTGTACAGTTTACATTTTCTGCCCTCAGCTCTATTATTCCCTCCCGCATAATTCCTCTATCTTTTCCCTACCCAGGCCTTCCAGTAAGTTCACTGTCTCCTCAGTAAGTATCCCGAGTTCCTACGCAAGGCAGTGGCTTTCCAATTTGTTTTGATTTAGACTCAAAGTAAAAAAGAAACTGTTTTATGTCACAGCCCACCACAGGTGCTTACACAGCCTTAATAAATGTTTCAGGAAACAACACTCTCACCCTTAATACAGCCATGTTTTTCTGGGATTGCTCATTGTTTTTTGTTTCACTTGAAAATTTGCTGATCAAAAGCTATTGAATTGCACAGGACCCATGAACTCACAATGCTCAGTTAGGGAGACACTGCGCTCATCATCCTTGTTTATTCCCGCTGCTGGGACACAACTCTGCAGCCAGAATGTGGAAATGTAGCCTTCGACTTTGCAACCATAAACGTGAAATCTGGAACCCGTTTTCAGCGTGCCTTTGACCTTGCAGAAGGTGAAAAATTCATTTATATTTTACTGATATCTTCTAGGCCGTGACGAGTATGGGTCCATAGGAAAACCTGTGAGTACTCAGGGTGGGGTGGGCCAAGCAGATACTGCCCAGAAACAGAATGAGAGCTCAAAGTAACAGCTCCTATTTCTGCACTAGTGCTCTGGGGTGGTTGTCCTGGAAACCTACAGTTTAAGAACTGACACATCCACTTAAGCATTTGTCACATTTCTAACTCCAAGGGTATAAGCACTACCCTTGGGTTAGGAGATGGGTGAGGGGTCAGAGCTACTGAAAGGTCAAGGTCAGCAACCAGTCCACAATGTGGAGCCAATGGTGAGTGTTGTCAATTTACAAGTCCACAGATCAGGAAATGGTGGATATACCTGGTGAAGTCATTGTATTAAAGGTAAGATGTTAATGGCTTGATGAGCTTATCAGCACTTAACTGCTTCCAAGTTGTAAATGCTGAGTAAGCTAAAAATAAGTGAAAGGAGGAAAGAAGGTTATTACTGGGTCTTTCATAAACAGGAGAGTTGCTTTCATTAGAAATACGAGGTGGGCTGGTGAATTTTGCCTCCACTGTAATATTTTTCTTTGTTACTTTAGACATACCTGGTTATAACCAGTTCTGTGTAGTCACATGGTATCTTCCCTCCATCATTCTTGTCCTTGCACACACAGATGCTTACATTTTTCACCTAGTGCACATCGAAATGGAAGTGTTCAAATGTTTGATTCAAACAGCGTCAACAGCAGAGAAAGTTTTTCCAATTGAAAATCACAGATGAGTGCGAGCCGTGTATGGTGATCAGTGCGTCGATGTGAGGACAGTAAGATGCTGGGTGAGGCAATTCAAAGATGGAGAAGTGAGGCAAGCAGACGTGAGTGACAAACCATGACGTGGAAGTCCCATGGCTGCAAGTGATTAGCTTCATCAAGATGGCAGAAGTGTTTTGAAGTGTGTGGTGATTTTGCAGAAAAGTAATTATGCAGCTTTGAAAATAAATGATGTGGGTATATTTGTTTTCCTGTTTCATTAAAATATCTTTTCTCATTCATTTTTAATTTAAGTGGAGGCAAAATTTATCAGCCTGCCCTTGTCACTTCGGGAATGACAAGTATTATGCAAAGAAAAAAAAATGAATATTCTTTTCACACATAGACACAGAGTAACTATGCTTAAAAATCACAGTTGAAAATAAAACCTCAGTCACTTATGAAGATCCTTACCTGGCACTTGAATTATGCAGTATTTCAGTATAATGTGTGTGAAGGGCTATTAACATAATAATAGAATGATGATGAAGCACGTGAAATTAGCTTCAAACCTGCTGTAAAGCATACAAATATTTCTGATTATTTAATATGTTCATCTAAAAAAAAAAGGCTGGAAAGAAACCACAAGACAAGAGAACTAGAGGGATTTGGTATAATATTTAGCTCATCCCTTTTGGCAGTCGAGTAAGCACAATTCATTTTTGGAAAGAGGTAGGAAGCAACAAAGGCTCAATAGTATGGGCCACACAGAACAGAAATCGCATATTTTAGTGTCCAATGTATATCTCGCTTTTCCTGGTTGCCTTGGACAGGTCGTTGCTTCCTTAAATAGTCATCTGCTCCTCCTCCTCCTCCTTCTCCTCCTCTTCTTCCTCCTGTTTTTTGCCTGGCACAATCAATCTTGGATTATAGAAGCTGCCCTGGGGTCCATCCAGGTTTTGTTCAAATTGTTTTTAAACATAGATTTCTAAATTAATAATTGTACTGACATGGTTTTTAATTGCTGCTGTTAATGTTACTATCACCAGTTCCATTTAAAATAGGGCTGGAGGTTGATAGACCTTCCTTCTGTCCTTCCATCTTCTGCTGTGGTCTCATTCCACGGTCTGGTAGAAGTATGAGTAGAGATTTTTCCCTTCAATAACCTTAAAACATAGGTACATATGAACAAGCATCAGCAATAACCGCTCTCTCATTTTAGAGCCTTTCTAGACCCAAGATAACTAATAATTCCCTTTTGAAGGCAGTTTTCAGGGCATCGAACGACAAAACTAAGCACTCTTGGACACAAATAGAATGGGGTAACTTAATGCCTTCCCATTACAGATGATGATAAAAGAAGTACCTTATTCTGCTTACCCACTGCCAATTGGTTTATCAGCTAGTTTTACTATAGCCTTTCTGTAACCCTCAAAATGCATTAAATCATCAGGCTGCTGCTCAGTGGAGTCAGTAGAAAATGGGAATATATATATATATATATATATTTTTTTTTTCTTTAATATATATACTGGGGATGCCAGAAAACGTATACACATTTAAAGATATATATCTATTATGTTCCTTTTCAAAGTTGAATGACAGCAGCAATGTGTAGTATGACGTTTGCTCAGAAGATGGCATTAATCAAATGAATGCTAGTGTCACCATGCTATAGGCAGGACACTCAAAGAAAATGGGGGAAGCACAGATATTGTTCAAGGAGCATAAGACCATTTGCTAGGACAATGGATAGGATGAAGAGGTTGAGTTTCCTCCACATTCTCCTGACTTAACATCCCTTGACTTCTACCTATGGGAGTGTATTGTAGAAAACAGGCTACACTGGTGATATTTTGGGAAAAAATTAAAAATGGCATGCACAGGGATACAAGTGGACACTTGGGTCAATGTTGCTCAAGCGGTAGTTTACCGTAATCAGAAGTGTCTGGATGCTGATGGTGACTACTTTGAGCACCTATGGTAATTGCAGAAGTCAAACATGACTTGTATTCATCGTTTGTTATTGGTATATACTGTGTATTATAATTTTAATGCAGTTTTTTTTTCCTTCTTAAGATGTGTATACATTATTTGGTATGCTCTGTGTGTGTGTGTGTGTGTGTGTGTGTGTGTGTGTGTGTGTGAGTGCTGTCTGGAAAAAATCCAGCCATTGTCAATATAATGAAAACTGTTACGTGGCTGGATAGCTTCTGGACAGCCCTCCTATATTCTTTCATGTATATATGAAATTTGCATGGGGACTAGAGCCTAAGCATTCCTGCTTCCCTGCCACAGAGGGTTCAGGGAGTGGTCTGAATGCTCTTACTATAGTAACTGTCATTCATTCTATAGTATAAATCTACACTGTTTATTTTTTATTGTTTGATCATTTATAAAAATTTCACAACAAACCATTTGAAGCAATGTTTTAAAAAAGTAAAGCAATGTTAATGGCAGAATTAAATATTTTTAATTTTTTTAGGACAGTTGATGAAGTGTCACTTAGCATTTCTGATCTACCAAGCAGATGATAGTGGTACCATTGACTACATTAAGACCAGAAGACACAAGCATCATTATCTATTTAAAATTAATAGTTATTTTGAAAATATGCCCATAAATGACAAGTTGTCACATACACTGTGAAAGATTTGTTATGTCTCTTTGAGAAGCACAGTTGTTTGTTCAGATCAGGTAGATATTAAATGACTTTGCACATGCCTTTGAAGTAAGGATCACCCTCTAGAGTAGGGACCATTCCTCAGGATGAAGGACTAATAGACAACAACTAACAGAATGGCACCAGTAAATTCTTCCCTATAAATAATTACTTTAAATATAAATGGATTAAATTTCCCAATCAAAAGACATTGGGTAGCTAAGTGGGTAGAAAAACATATGGCTCATGTATATGCTGCTTACAAGAAACTCATTTTAGATTTAAGAACATACATAGAATAAAAGTGAAAAGATAGAAAAGATATTCCATACAAATGGTAACCAAAAGAGAGCAGGAGTGGCTATACTTACAGCAAACAAAATAAACTTTTCAAAAACCATCACAAGTAACAAAAAACACATTACATGATGATGAAAGGATCACTCTACCAGGATGATGTAACAATTACAAATATGTATGCACCTAACATCAGAAGCATTGAGAGAAGTAAAGGCAGATGTAGAAAACAGCAATACAATAATGGTAGGAGATTTCAATACTCCGTTTTCAACAATGAATAGAACATTCAGACAGAAGATCAAAAAGGAAACATAGGACTTGAAAAAACACTAGAGACCAAATAAACCTAACAGACCCACACAGAAAATTTCACCCATCAACAGCAAACTACACATTCTTCTTAAATGCATATAGATCTTTCTTAAGGATAGATTACATGTTAGGTTAATATCAACAAAATGTAAAAAATTGCAATTATGTCAAATATCTTTTCTGATTACAATGTAATGAAACTAGAAATCAATAGTAGAAGGGAACCTGGAAACTTTACAAAATTGTGGAAATTAAGCAATACATTGTTGAGTCACCACTGGGTCAAAGAAGAAATAAAAAAGGAAATTGGAAATGAAACAAACAATAACAAATATACAACATACCCAAATGATGGGATACAGCAAAAGCAGTTCTGAGAGGATAGTTAATAGTAATAAACATATACATTAAAAAGAAGAAAGATCTCAAACAGTCTAACTTTATTCCTTAAGGAAAGAGCAAGAAAAGGAAAGGACAAATCAAGGCCAAAGTTAGAAGTAGGAAGGAAATAACAAAGATCAGAACAGCAATGAATAAAATAGCAAAACAAGAGAAAAGATATAAATGAAACTAAGAGTTGTTTTTTGAAATGATAAAAAAATAAAATTGACAAACCTTTAGCTAAGAAACCCAAGGAAAAAAGGAAAGAAGACTCAAGCAAATAACTGCTAATGGCACAGAAATGGAAAGGATAATAACAGACTACTTTGAACAATGATATGGCAACAAACTGAATTACCTAGCAGAAATAGATACCATATGATCCAGCAAATAAAACTTCCATATGATTCCATATCTGGGTATGTATTTAAAAGAATTGAAATCTGGATCACAATATTCACAATAGCTTAGATATGGAAGAAATCTAAATATCTACTGCCTGATGAATGGATACTAAAACGTGGTATATACATATAATGGAATACTATTCAGTCTTAGAAGAAAAAGAAATACTGGAATAAGCAATGTTTCCAGCTTTCCACATATCAACTTTCTGTAAATCATTTAAAAATCGAATGTGGCTGTGTTTGTCACTAGCACTTTAGCATGAATCAAAAGAGAGTATAAAACTCCTCAAAGAAGAGGATGATTTCTAAGAGAATGGAAGTTAAAAGGAAGAGCGATTTATGTAGAAGTAGGTAGCAGGAAATAACTTTATCTGATTCGTAACTTTTCCCATGGCCAAATCTGCTTTAGATTCCTGTGGCTTTCACCTAAGTTAACTCTGTCTTTGAGCAGAAAGCTTTCAAGGTGAGGACATTTTTTACTTGCTATTTACTTTAGCTATGATAAACACCTTTTTAATTTAGTCCAAGGACTTAGAAATCAAAAACAGGTTGCAGATTTTAGTGAAGTGTTTGCTGACCCTGAATAGAGTTGAAGGTAAATTACCAGGAGAACTAGAAAAATCTGAATGCTACACCAAACTAACTCTGATCTCCAAACCTTCTGTGTTCACATATACACACCAGTAGAAAAGATGTGCTTATTTTTGTTGCTTTGATTTACAGATGAAGACACTAAGGCTTAGAAGCATTAAATCACTTGCCTAGTAAACTTTTGAGTTAACATTTGAACTCGGGTCTTCAGACTTGATAGACTGTATTTTTTTTCTCTACTGCATACTGATCATATCCTTAAATGTCTCCCAATATCAACCAACTAAATTTAAAGATACTTGAACATTTCTAACCAGGAAATGTTAATGTAAGATAAATAGTTTTAGAAAATATTCTATACTATCTTCTTACAATACTCATTTACTTGATTTACCTACTTAGTTTTTCAAGCAGTGATGTTCATCCAAACAGTGGCCCAAGTTTTTTTTTTTTTTAAAGTCAATTTAGGAAATAGTGCTCAGTAAATGGAATATAGTGAGTTAAAAAAAATCAAGGCCTTCATATTAATTTCTTATATTCTTTATAGCCTTTCCCTAATTTTTCAAGGGTTAATTTGTTCTTGAAAAATGCTTCTAAAAGTAAATTCTCAAAATCAAAATATAAGTACCAATAATTTCAATGGAAAAATTTATAAAACATTCTTGGGCCTTCAATTTCTACCCATTTATACTAACACAACAATAAATTCTATTCAATGAACCTGATGAGATAAACAGCATTAGCAGCTGTGATATAGGCAGTGGACTTCCTGCTGATTCTGTGATATGGTATCTTCCAGGCTTGCTCCTGCAGTTCTTATGACTTATGGAATAAATGGGATGTAGCGTGTATGTTGCTTAGGGTGAAGCTCACAAAAAGTGCAAAAATATAATGCATAATGTCTTTATAATTAAATATTTGATTTCAAAAGAAGCAAACAGAACAGTAGAGGTCAAAGAAATCAATGAAAGCAAGGCACCCTTTTCATGAGATTCTTGTGACTTTAAAATGAGCCAACTATGAATACCCTGAAAGAACCATGTGACACACGTGGCCACAATACCACTGTGACAAGAGGTGGCTCTTGATTT
Source organism: Lyroderma lyra (assembly GCA_004026885.1). Taxonomy (NCBI): domain Eukaryota; kingdom Metazoa; phylum Chordata; class Mammalia; order Chiroptera; family Megadermatidae; genus Lyroderma; species Lyroderma lyra. The sequence continues at coordinate 175,483 of PVJL010001910.1, forward strand.
ACTGTGCCAGCTGCTTGGTATTTGAAATCTAAATTTGTCCTTGTAATTGAGAGGAAATGTGCTGCAGTGAGCATTAAGTATCAAATGGAACTTCTCTCCTAATTGAATTCTTATAATGCAAATGGATTTGTTGTAGTTATGGTCATGACGCCATTTAGCTGATGCTTAGGTATTAGTCATGTTCTCATTTGATTCTTGCAGTTAGTAAGTGAAGTAGTGCTGTCAAGACTTAATAGTGAATTTTCTAACTCCAGGTCCAGCTGTATTCATTTGGTCTTGTGAGTTCATTGTCTTAACTCCTAGATCTCTGGCTCCCCTGCACCGTAGGCCCTGAGTTCTTGGCTGTAGATCCTTGAAGAGTCTTACTTATTTTTAATGTAATATATAAAGACAACACTGGGTTCATGTAAGAGCTAGGGCTCTGCAGCCAGGAGCCTGAGTTTCTTCAACTACAAAGTGGAGGCATAACAGGACTGAATTTATAGCACAGTTAGGAGGATTAAAGAGTCAATCAATGAAAAGTGTTCACGATAGTGTCGGCCAGGTGATAGACAGCAGAAATGGTAGCCATTGCTCACAGACATCAAAATACAATTCATCAGCTATCAAAATACAATTCAGCAGACCCTGAGCTCTGTCCACGAGTCAGGCCATACCCTGGGTGGAGCATATCTGCACCAAAGTGGTTCTTTTCCTGCTGAAGCTCACAGCCAATGGTAGACACAGACACAAAAAGATAACTGTCACATGATGAGTATGAGCAGAGGTAGAATTATGCATAGAAGAGAGGCACTTGAGAGGTTTCTTCTGTATTTGTTTTTTAATAGCTCTATTAAGGTGTAGTAACATATAATAAACGGCATATACTTAAAGTATACGATTTGGTACATTTTGGGTTATGTCTATACCCATGAAACCATCATCACAATGAAGATAATGATCAGATCCCAAATCCTGCAACATTTTCTCCTGGCCCTTCATAATCCCTCCCTTTCCCACTCCTACCCTTCCTTTCAGGTAACCATTGACATGCTGTCTGTCATTATAGATTTCATTTTTCAGAATTTTACTCAGCAAATTATTTTGAGATTCATCCATATTGTTGTGTATATCTATATCACTAGGTCATCCATTTTTATTGTGGAGTGGTGCTCTACACATGATATGTCACAACTTGCTTATTCATTCACCTGCTGGTGGAAATTTGGGTTGTTTCCAGTTCGGGGCTCTTATAAATAAAGTTGTAAAAAAGTTGTTTTATATTTAAAATATTTCAAGTGTACAATTTAATGAGACTTGACAGGTGGATACAGCCATAAAACCACTTCCACAATCAAGATACAGAACATTTCCGTCACCCTCAATTCTTCTCGTTCCCCTGCAGTTCATCCCTCATTTACCCCCATCCCTAGGCAGCCACTCATCTGTTTTCTGTTACTCTCAATTAGTTTGCATTTTCAAGAATTTCACATAAATGGAATCATGCAGTTATGTACACTTTCATGCTCATCGTCTTTAGCGTAATTTTAAAATTCACTCAGGCTATTGCATTCATCAGTATTTTCTTTCATTTTAGTGTGAAGTAGTATTCCCACTGGCTGTAATACCAGAGCTCTTCATTCATTTACTGGACAGTTGGGTTGTTTTCAGTTTGGGGCCGTCATGAAGAACTGCTAAGGATAGTCTCCTACAACTCTTTGTGAGGACTTAACGAGTTTCATTTTACGAACTATATAGAGGACTAACAGCACACAGAAGCTAGCTGTTACTGCTGAGCATAGTATCTTCCGAACAGTGTTTTCAATCTCAGGAATACTGTGACTTTGTAACTAGTCTTATTTTTTTCATTTGCTTTTATCACTAGGATGCTCAGAGATAAATTTAAAGGCCCGTTCTAGCAATCATTCAGGTTATTGTATGGATAGTTTTTCATGCTAATATTATCCCTGATCTTACCCTCTATTATTATTTGTACCCTCACCCGTAATTTTATCATCTGTTAATTTTTGGGTCCATTTTTATAAGGTACCTCAAAGGCATTAGAGTGTCGATCAAAGGAGTATTACATGTGACATAATTTCAGAGACATCCAAAAACTTTCCTCTGCCCTCAAATATCTTTCTTTTCTATTACTACTTGTCAGGAATACTGAAATTCTTTCATTAGAGATTCATTCCTTTGGATTAAGAAGTACTTCCTATTAAGATGACATTCTCGGAGACTGAGAGAGGACACCTTAATCTCAGGTCACAGAAGTGTGAATTTATTTGCCTGAACCTTTCTAAGGGCACAGCCTGAGGCGGGGTGGATGGAGGTGAAGATGGCATAGGGAGAACGAGACGCTACAACACGAAAAGTGGAAAGGTGCCAGGAAAGAAGCACGTCCACGGGAGAAACAGGGAAGAAAGCCACTATTTTTTGCTTCCACTCATTTCCTTGCTGAGAAGTAAGAATTTTAGATTGATCGATTGATTGATTTTTTGCAGGGGAATGACTCTTCACAAGGTCAGAATTAAATTAAATAATAGTGGCACCTGGTGTTCCTTTGCTGACCTACCTATAAAAAGCTTTGATTGCTGAAGCATAGAAATGGAATAAAAAGAAATGGAAAGGGTCCCCAGTTAAAGTCACCAGTTCCAAGTAGAAGTCGTTTACTTGTATTTCATTGTTTGCAGTACCGAGGCTGACACGTTATTAGCTGAAACGAGGACAGACAAAATATAGACTGCAAGGGAGAGAAAATCCCATTTATGTACTAAGAAAAAGTAGGTGTCAGATACAATGGCGAATGTGAATACACACCGCAAATCAATAAACTCAGAGTCAATGTAGTGCCTGAGAACAATTCTGAAAAGAAAGAGAAGGAGAGATGGGGAGACAGAGATAGAGAGAAAGAAAGAGAGGGGGATAGAAGGAAACTCCTCACCTCCAAACAATTGAACTCAACAAAACCATTCCAACGTGAATGAAAAACTAGACGTCAGGGGAATTGGGAAGAAGGATTCAGACAGCAGAACAAAATACTCAAGGAAGCAGCTGCGTTGTAGATTTAGAATGGTTGGCAGTTGCTAAGTCCTTGCTGATGAAAATCTTGTTGATGGAAAGAAAATTCCTGATGATATCAAGTTCTCCCAAATATGTTACTCTTTATAGATGCAAATCTAATATTCCATGGTTTGGTAAATTTAAGTTAAATGACTATATAGATTTGCAGTTGAGTAAAAGTTCATTTTTGCAGCTACCAGAAGGAAAGTCGGTTAGGCCATTCTCCATTCTAGACAACAGGATACAGTGGGACAAATGAGCTGTAGTTGGTTCTCAGAGGCAGTGGCATATTGGGAAGTTTTCTGCATGGAGTGAAGTTTCTTTTATCTCAGTACTGAACCCTACTCTCAAGAGGACAGTGGCATTTCCTTTTAGAGCCAAACTACAAACATCCCAGGTAGGCAAATTCAGCTACAAAACTCCCAGGGTATAAACAAATGTATACGACAGCATTTTTGTTGGACCGGGACTGGCGGGGTAGTTCAATTATATCAGCCCCACGGTGTGGGAGCCTTAAAGGGTTACAGTAAAGTGCTTCGTGAGTGTTTATTAAGGTGGTAAATAAGGACGGCTAGATGGATCGCTACGTCTCCATGCAGCAGTAGCCCCGGAGAAGGAAAATAATGTTGCAAACTATAAAGTTGTTATTGCACAATGCGTCAGAGAATCTTACGACTTACAAATGCACAGCCATCCGAAATTGTAGCTATTCTACCTCAAATCACACTTCTGTTTTACTACCCACTCCGTTCTCCTTAGGTTGCTGCCTCTTGTTTGTATGGAGTCCCCCAGTTTCCTTTCCTAAGCTGCACAGGGCGGGGTGTGTTATCATACACAAGCTGAGCTCTGGGAAGCTTGCCTCAGGTCTCCCAGCTGTCTAGGGCCGTCCCGCAGAGAGTTAGCTATCTGAGGCCTTGCCTTACCTCGGGCCCCCCCAGCACTCGCCCCCTTCTCTTGCTTTCCCCATAGCCCTGCCTATTCCACGATCTCCTCTGAAAACCTTACTTTGTCGCTTGTCAATAGGGCACGGAGGTGTTACTGGGTAATGCTAAAATAGTAGAATTTTACAATATTTATATAATACATAAGATAATACATAATTTTTATATTTTATAAACTATATAATAGTACAAATAGGATTAATTAATAGTAAAATCCCAGATAAATTCTCCCCTTTAACCAAGAACTCTTATTGTTTCAATACAAAGGAGTCCATCTATTTTACATGCTATTAGGCCACTTGGGAGGTTTCTTGCAGCGAAAGCAGTACCACAGTCCCATTGTACCACCATTTGGGAGGTGCAATCACTTCTTATGTATTTGTGTATTCTATAAATTTGTTTTCTCATTTATTTTTATTTTTCCATTGCATTTGACATACAATATTATACTGGTTTCAGGTGTACAGCATGGTGATGAGACATTTATATAACTTACACAATCCTCATTGCTTCTTACATCCTTACATCTGCTTCCCATCTGACGCCATGGATATATAATCATTATTACAATGTAACTATGTGCCCTATGTCGCACTTTACAGCCCTGTGAACATTTTGTGACTGTGAATTTGTACTTCTTGATTTCTTCCCCGTTTCACCCACTCCTCCCACCCTCCTCCCATCACCCCAACAAATCTAGTACCCATCTGACGCCACACATAGTTGTTGCAACATTATTGACTATATTCCCACGTTATACCCTATATCCCCACAACTATTATTGTGTAACCAAACTCCCCAATCCCTTCCCCTTATTTCACCCCTCCCCCAACCCTCCTCCCATCCGGCAACAAACCAAATGTTCTAGATCTATGAATCTGTTCCTATTCCACTTGTTTTTTTTCTGCTTTGGATTTCATCTTATTTTCTTCTTTGGACTCTGCATCTGTCTTTCTCTGTTTGACACTCCACTCAGTGCAGTACCCTTCATGTTTGATTGGAGCTTTTAATCCATTTAAATTGAAGGTAATCGTTGATGTGTACCTATTGACATTTCATTGTTCATAATTTTGACACCCCTCGCCCCCATCTTAAAACAGTCCCTGTAATACTGGTTTGGTGGTGATGAACTCCTTTAGCTTTTTCTTGTCTGGGAAGCTATTTGTCCTTCAAGTTTGAATGGTAGCCTTGCTGGGTAGAGTAATCTTAGTTGGGTCCTTGCTTTTCATCACATTGAATATTTTCTGCCACTCCCTCTAGGTTGCAAAGTTTCTGTTGAAAAATCAGCTGATAGTCTTATGGGAGCTTCCTTTAAGTAATTAGTTGCTTTACTCTTGCTGCTTTTATTATTCTCTCTTTGTCTTTAACCTTTGCCATTTAAATTACAATGTGCCTTAGTGTGGGCCTATTTGGGTTTATCTTGTTTGGGACTCTCTGTGCTTCCTGAGCTTCTATGTCTGTTTCCTTTGCCAGGTTAAGGAAGTTTTCAGTAATTATTTCTTCAAATACGTTCACAATTCATTACTTTCTCTCTTCTCTTTCTGGTACTCCTATGATGCAAATGTTGAACTTAATGGTGTCCCAAAGGCCCCTTAAACTTTCATTTTTTTGGATTCCTTTTGCTGTTCTGACTGGATGTTTTCTGCTATCTTGTCTTCCAATTTGCTGATTTGATCCTCTGCTCCATCTAATCTTTTGGTGATTTCTTCTATTGCATTCTGAATTTCAGTTACAGTATTGTTCATTTCTGACCTCATGGTTTCTATGTCCTTTATGCTCACTATCTCCCTGCTGAAGTTCTCACTAAGTTCCTTGAGCATCCTTAAAAATCATTGTTTTGAGCTCTGTAACTGATAGGTTGCTTGCCTCCCTCTTGTTTAGTAGTTCTTCTGAAACTTTCTGCTGTTCTTTTATTTGAGACATAATTTTTTGTTTCCTCATTTTGGATACCTATCTGTATTTGTTTCTATGTATTAGGTAGATCAGCTATGTCTTCCAGTATTGCTGGATAGCTTCATGTAGTAGGTGCCCTGTGGGGCTCTGGCACTGTCTCCCTGGTCACTTGTACTGGGTGCTCCTATAGTTTCTGGTTTGATGCCAGTGCTGTGCCTGGAGCTACACAGCAAAAGTCTCAGAGTACACTGATGCCAGTCACTACCAACCTGGGGCCTGTGGACTTAAGTAGTTTTCCAAGGAAGATTGCAATGTGGGTGGAGCTGGCTTCTCATTCGAGAAAGTGCCTCTGGCATTGGTGGAGTTGGGTGACATGGGGTCCAATCAGGCTCAGATCTGGCTGTGTGGGGACAGGTGCAACATGGGAAAGACGGCACCCACCAGCCAGCTGCATGGGAGGAGGGTGCACCCAGGAAAAATGGAGACTGTCCTCCAGCCTCTGTTCCAAAACCACATACCTCAGTATGTCTCCAACATCCCCTCACTCGCTGTCCCTCTGCCAGAGCCCAGGGTGAGTACCTATGAGTGACTGAGTCTGCTCAGGCACTATAAGAGGACGTCTGGGTTTCCTGGAGCCTTCTGTTGTAACTGAACTGTCGGAGTCTGCACTGTTTTTCACAGTCAGATGCTGTGGGGCTCCTCTTCCCAGAACCAGGAGCCTGGTGTGGGGCTGGGGTCCCTCAGTCTGCTGGGAGGAACCTCCACAGCTGAGATATCCCTCCTGATTCTCTACCACCACCAGAGGTTTGCTTCCTTTCATGTCTGTGCCCCTCCTACTAGTCTTCCTGTGGCCTCCTCTTTTTTGAATCCTTAGTTATAAAGCTTCTGTTCAGCTAGACTTCAGATGGTTCTCTAGGCTGTTTGTTCAATAATTTAGTTGTAATTTTAATGTGTTTACAAAAGAAAGAAGGCGCAGTATTTACCTACTCTGCCATCTTGGATCTGTCTACAGATTTTTTTTTAAATAAATCACAGTTTTAAATCTCTTTATCTGGCTCTTGAACTATTTACCTGCTCAAGCCCCTCCTACCTCTTAGGAGTACTTTCTCTTTTAATTAACTATCTCTTTGTTTCACCTTATTTTCCTTTTAATAAACTGCTTCTTGGTTTCACCTCTACAAAATCTATTTATCGCAGACTTCCCATTTTGCCCTATTTGCCAGAAGGACTTGAAAATCAGCAAACTTCTGCTGATGAAACCTGAGGTTTAATCTTGAGTACTGATTTATTCTTTTCCAGATCAAAGCTAAGATTAGCAAGCTCTTCCAAATCTAATTCATAGGTTGACCCTTTCTGATGGAATTCTTTTTGAATCCATTTCAAATGTATATTTAAAGACCCAAGATGGCAATATTTTTGTTTTGTGAAAGGGAAGTGGTAAAAAGGAAGGGAGTAATATTTGTCCCTTACGCTTTGTGCTATAGCTAGTTTAGAATCTGTGGTAATTGCTATGCTAACTCATCTAGGCCTTACTAAGTGCTTGTTGGATTGAAATGAACTAAGATTTACATTTAAGTAATTAGGATTTGACTTTGTCGACATAAGAAACACCCAAACCTGCAGAGAACCTTAATGAGCTTATTTGAGCCAAACTGATGACAGTTGCTGGGAAGCAAAATCTGAACAGATTGAGCAAATGCTGCAAAGAATGGCAGTTTTGCAGCTTATTTTACACATCAGAATCAAAGGAGGAGATGTAAGAGGGGTTACATGAGATCCACTGGTGGTAGATTAAGGGGGTGGGAGTAAGCAAAATGGGGAAATCTCTGGGATTGAATACCAAGTAAATTGGAGAGACAGATACTTCCTTGATGTTGGTGGGTACAGAATAGTTCGTAACATTTTACAGCACATAGAGATGGTATTCGGGGAACAAGATAACAATGAGGGGTTCTGGGGGTCTGGAAAAAGGGATTACTCTAACATTCCAATGGTATGTTATCTTAGATGCAAAAAGGCAATAAACAACTCACTTAAGGAAAAGATTGATCTTTGTCAAGGAAGCTACAGGCCAAGGATGTGACTATCCACCATGACTGGCTTTTAATAAAGAATTTTATGTTCAGACCATCCTATGTGCTTCTGAGTCTGTAGGGCCTGCCATGCAGGCCTCGCCTGAGCTTGTCAGGTGTAGTATGTGGTCCCTTGTTTTCATCCACAACTTTCATGCCTATTCTGTTTCTGTGATTTTTGAAATCATAGTGTTTTCCTAGCTACATCTCTGTCAAATAACGTGACAATCAAGTGTTTGTGGTCATGCTCCTGTTTCTAAATCTTTTTAGTTTATCAGTCTCATCAAGTAATATCACCTAGTCTACAGGGCTCATTTTTGGTTTTTAATTGTTTTAGAAGTGTAGCTTCTCTAGCATTTTCTCCCACTTCACAAACTCTCCTCAGTTCAAGATTTGTACATCAAATAACTTGCCTTTGAAATCGCCAGGATGTAGTGTGGGTCCCTCAGAAGCCACAGTTATAGCTTGTTTCACGTCTTGAGCAGACATGGTTGGGAATACACTGTTTACGTCACCTGGCCTATCTCATTGTGTTCATCTTAGGTGGAAGTCAGGCAGCACCACAGAAATCTAAATCATTTATGCCATTTTGCATTTCACATGCTTAAGGTTTCTGAACCTTGAAAGGCAGGATTTGTGATAGTATGTTTTTCCTGTTTTTCTTTTGTGTCACTGACCTTTGTTTCATGAAGACAGTGTTGTCCCAATATTTGTGTCCATATTCAGGTTTTCAGGAGAGGTTTAAAAACAGTCCTTGCTAATTTTCATGCACTCTGTCTTGTGCTTCTCTTTGTTGCCCAAGGAGCAACATTGAGCTAGGAGGGACATTGGGTTTCTGGAAGGTGATGGAATTTTTATGTAGGCTCCCTTTTAGCAGCATATAGCTACTCGGATACCATTGGCTAGCCAGGCTCACATGTCTTTTTCACAAGATAGTGACATTTCAGTGCACCCCTAGCATACTATTTCTTACTTTTTTCTTTTCTTCTAAATTCATATGACAATTGTGGCATTGTCTCCTGGTTGAAGGCAAACTATGCACTGTCTACTTATTCACTTGTATAAGATTTTGTATGGAGATTATAAGAAGGCAAAAATCCTATAAAAATGTGAAAACTTAATTCAGTTGTAATCTTGGAAGGGCTGGAGAACATGCACCTTTCTGCTTCCATTTCTGTTTTCCATCACAAGGAGCCCATAATTTCTGCGAAAATCATTAAACAGGGGTGACAGTCGAGGCTGCAGGAAGCACTGATAACATTCAGTCCCTTCAGAGGCTTCGCACCAGTTTCTAGTGATGAGAATTCTGAGAATATCAGAGCACACCCATGTTCAAACATAAATACCCAAATTTGACCTCAAAGCAAAATATGATGCTTTTGTTGTCATTAATAATGGCATCACTGCTTCCTTTTGACACGTGGGAATTTGGGAGTGGATATCACTGCTCATCAATTTTTTTTTCTCTTAATTAAGGGTGCCACATTTAGCAAACAAAGATGCAGGGCACCCAGGTAAATGTGAGCTTCAGTATCCAGCAAATAGTGTTTGAGTACAGTAGTCCCCCTTGGTCGGTGAGGGATACAAGTGGATGCTTGAAACCACAGGTGGTACTGATCCCTATATATATTCTGTTTTTCCTGCACATACACATCTCTGATAACATTTAATTTATAAACTAGGCACAGTGTGAGATTGGCAACAATAACCAATGATAAAGTAGAACCGTTATAATAATATACTGTAATAAAAGTTACATGAATATGGTTTGTCTCTCTGAGAACTGATCTGATCACTATGATGGCTATTAAGAGACTAAGAGTCCAAGGGCATCAACAGCGCAGAACTGCTGGACAAAGGGATAATTTTGCCCAGAGGATGGAGCAGGATGATTCAAGATTTCATCACAGTACTCAGAACAGCATGCAATTTAAAACCTATAAATTGTTAATTTCTGGAATTGTCTATTTAATATTCTTGGACCACAGTTGACTGCACAAAGTGAAACCACAGATAAGGGGGATCTACTTGGACAAATATTGCATGAGATACACTTCATACTCAAGCATTATTACTTCTATATCTGAAATCCAAATGGAAATGTCTTTTTCTGACAACCTTAATCTTAAGGTAATGGAGTAATCCATTTAAACCATTCTCCACCCCTCCTTCTTGCCACTCTAAGATCCCAGACTTCTGAATGAAGAAAGGATTCCTTAAAGCATCTTGCTGAGAATTCCACACATTCGGTACTGTTGGTATCTGCTAATAGAGACCACTTTTTTAGGAAAAAAGAGGCATAAAAAAAGAAATCTGTCTTCTTAAATACAGCAATTCACATCTATAATCCAATCCCAGCTCACGCTGACTCAAGTCATTAGCTCATGATATTTTGCAGCTGGTTGACCAGCTGTTGTTAACGGGACTCAGGTGGGGATAGAAGGACATTTATAATTTTTATTTCAAAGTGCTTCTGCAAGCCCAGAGAAATGAATATGCAGCAGAAGGTGATGCAAAGAACCAAGGAAAAGAGTGGCAAACAGACAGAATGTCATCATTAGACCAATGTAAAATGCAAAATCCAGTGGGTGGTATAAAACTCTAGAATGTAGTGCCTGACATTTGCTTTTCCCCAGGTGGGGTATTTTATATCGTTAGTGTGCAGATGTGTGAGGTTTATATTACCTTCGAAAATGGGCCATCGGGGCCACTCAGAGGTAGATATTTGTCCACCAAAATGGTCAACTTACTAAATTATCCTCTTGGTTTCCACAAGAATACAGCCATTACTTCTGAAGTTTCCACTGTTAAGTGTCTGGGCCAGAGGCACTCCAGTTTATACCTCCTACTAAAAAGGCTTCAGAATTACTTCAGAAGCATCACAGAGACCTGGCTCTTCTTGTGTCAGAGGCCTGGGACATTCTTGTGTTTTGTGCTTGAAGTCTAATGACGACAGCTCCTGGCAGAGCCACTCAGGACCAAGGGCAAAATCAAACCATCACTCCTGTACCACCTCTGGAACTGGGGTCAACTCCTGACATCTGTCTAATGATGCTTTCTTTTTGAAAAGTTGCTCATTTGAAGTCCTTCCCAAAAGCAATAAAAATGTCCTTCAATTTCAATCTTGACTCAAGAGTAAAACAATTTTGCCATTTTTTTTTTAAACCAAGCTTAGTCTTTCAGAAACACTTGAGGAAGTTCAAAAGTGATCCCTGTGGAGCTCCATTTGCTCATATGGAACACCTGGGGCGGGGGGAGTGTTCTGGTGCGAGTTTCCAGATGAGTTTTTGGCCAGAAGAATAAGTGAGTAATTCTGTTTCCATGGCCATTCCTTTTTGGGTCTCCTCAGGGATGTGGCCAGCACCTCCCAGAGATGCACACGTCTTATTCTCCACATACCTCATGAAACTAGAAAGCCCTCAGTCAGTCCCCGTTAAATGCCAGGCAATGTTCCATCTCTGTAGCCTGACTTTGAAGACTTCTGAGTCTTCAGAAGTAATAACATTTCAGCAAGAAGTTCCTTCATTGTGAGGGGTTGCCCAGTATGCTGTAGGACGTTTGGGGTGCATGATCCTCCTGTCACTCTGACAAACAGCTATTTCCAAATGCTTCGCAAGGATGGCAGGGGGGTTCCTAGTCAGAGCCACCTTTCCGGCCCCAATGTACCTTTCCCACCTGTACTTCCATTATTCTCCTGGGTGAGTACTGTGTCTCGGACATGGTATTTGCTATTTGTTGCTGTGAGGATTACATGGGATAAATTAACAATGCAACGTGCATACTCCTTCCACCCAGTAGGGGCTCTGGAGGTCCAGGGTCCCTTCTGCACTTGTGTCTGTCTTGTATGTGACTTTGATCTTACTGTCACTCCATCCTCTGGGCGGAACAGCCTTTCCTGACCTCTGAATTTCCAAACCCTACCTTTTTTTAGGTGCAACTTAAATGGTATGTGACATGTCTCTAATCTCCTTATCTTTTAAGTAATTTCATGGCTCTGGGTCTATGTTAGGCCCTCAGGGACTTAAGGTGGGGAGACATGTGTGGCATGGGAATGCAAGGACAAAGACAAGGTGAGGGTGGTACCAAAGAAAACCTTCATGCAAATTTTCTTCGAGAGTCCTGCTTTGGGTTGGATTTTGAAGGCCAAGGTTGAGGAGATGTAAAGGGAGATGGGGGGCATAATCCAGGTAAAGGGCAAAGTTACGTGCAAAAGCACGGTGCGAATAGTTCATGTCAGTGGAAGTAAATAGGACATAAAGTGAAGTGGTGGGAAATGAAGCAGGAAATGTAGCCAGGAGCCAAACCACAATGGGTTTGGTGGGATGAGCTATGGAGTTTGGACTTCATCCTACAAGTTCTGAGAGCAGTTGTAAGATTTCACTTCACTTATCAGCTGTCTCTCCCTCACATTACAATGACATGTTTATACATATATTTTGCAAACTAGCCTACATCTTCCTCATGGAAAGACCTTGCATTTGTTTCATCTTTGTATTCGCTACAGAGTGAATAAAAACCTGTCATAGGTAGCCGATTTTCTAGAATGTTTCGGATTAATGAATGAATGAATAAAATAATATGCATTTCAGAATTTTTTTTATCACCTAGTGAATGCTTATTCATTTGTTTCTTTTTAATAGATTGACCCAGGAATTTTGGGTTTCCCTTTAAGCATATTTTGCAACTAATTTCTTTTTGCTTTGTGTAAGCCATTGGCTTCCAATTTCTTTGGGCACTGATGGTCAGTTGTGATAGAAAAAAAAATTCTTTGTTTTATTCATTTTCATGGACACAAAATCTGTACAGCTACCCTTCCTTGCTTCTTCAGAAAAACATTTAAACCTTAGGTAACCCCTGTTCTTCTGTCTTCAAGGCGAGCAGACTCCAGCCAAAACGGCTTCAAGACAGACAGGGAGGCTCAGAACTATGGCTCCTTTGCAGAAAAAGGCTTGGTATTCCTTTTCTGAACTGTTAACATTCACACCCAAGCTTCTCTTGGTTGACAGAACATTGGAAGAGAAATATTTTCAAATATTTTGGGGCCCTGCAGCCAGAAAGCAGATGGACTGCTCCATTCCAAAGGGGCTGAAACTTTGACTGATGACTTATCTTTGCAGAAGATAAAACAAGGCACGATTCTGTCAGCTGCCTATTTATACTCATTGTCTGCAATGCTTGTTTTCCTCTTCCCGAACAGGAAGGAGGAAACGACGAGACTAGAAATTCACAGAGTTCTGGTTCAGGAGGAAGGCAGTCAGGTGGTTAAAGAGGCCTTGCGTAGGCCCCAGAATTGATGGGAAATCCTGCTGGGAAGAATTTTTATAGCTCCGACAGTCAAGCTTAATTAAGCGGATTTCATGTTTATATTAAACCTACAAAATGAGGTGAAACTTTTAAGAAAGTGCCAAACTTTAACCAGGCCATAAACTTGTTTTACCAGCTTCTTTGTTTACTAATTTAAATGAACAGAGAAAAGGAAAAAAAAATCAACATTCTTTGTGTTTGCTCAGGGCACCATTGCCTGCCTGGGGACGAGATCTCTGTAGATCTGTGGTGAATTGAAGGTGATACTTCCTTGTTCGCTATGGTTCCCCATTGCTTGGCCGTCTGTGATGGGGATGGGGACAGTGTGAGAGCATGAGCAAAGAGAGGAAACACCAAAGGATGTAATGTGTGTGTCATGCAATGCCATTTGGGTTCTTTACACTGTATGTCATGTTCTTTTCAATGCAAAGGTTAGAAAAACTCGGTGAGAGTTTGCGTAAGTCCTGCCCCAAATTGATCTCATCACGACAATGCATACTAGATTGACTCATGTATGATCCTGACACATAAGTGATCTGTTAATATTATGACCCTCATAAGTCAGCATTACTTTAAGACAGATTTTCTCAGTCTTGGCACTATGGACATACTGAGCTTGATAATTTTTGTTGTTGTTGTAGTGGGGGGCTGTCCTGTGCATTATGGCATATTTAGTAGGATCCCTGGCTTCTACTACTACATGGGATAGACTCCCCTTCCTCCCCCAGTCAAGTCTTGACAATTACAAATGTCTCCAGAGGGTGGACAAAATCCACTGCTTTTAAGGTACATTGCACCTAATGAGCACTCACCAAATAGAATTACGGCCTTAACAAGGTTAAGAAATTTACCTCCACAACGTACCTCTCTTTGTAATTAGCCATCGTCCATCACCTGTTCTTACGCAACCAAAATTTAGCTAGAAGCTAATTTGAAATGATGAAGAATTCTCAACCATCACTGCTCTGAGTGTTAATGGCTGCGGATGGGGATACTGACCAATAGTTAAGTGAATAAAGTATTATATTAAAATTAGAATGTAGACTAAGTCCCAGGTTGCCACTCAGAGATGCTTTTGTCTTAGCTTGTGCTGTTCCTTTGGTCTGGAATGTCCCACAACTCCTCCGCCAGGAAGCCTTCTCTGATGTCTGCCACCCTCAACCTGAGCAGTGCCTCTTTCTCTCGTGTTTCCTTGTGTTATAGCAGATGCCACAGTGTAATTTTCTGTTTCCTACCTGCCCATCCATCTCACCTGTGAGCCCTTTGGCATAGGAATGGTGCCTTTGTATTAGGCCGTCATGGCTGCCACAGACCTGGTGGCTTAAACACAGAGATGTACGTCCTCACAATTCTGGAGGCTAGAAGTCCAAGATTATGGTGTTGTCAGGTTTGGTTCCTTCTGAGGTTTCTTTCCATGGCTTGCAGATGGTCACCTTTTCTTTAGGGTCTCACATGGGCATCCCTCTGTCTGTGTATCCTAATCTCCTCTCATAAGGACACAAGTCATATTGGATTAGGGCCCAGCTGAAGGACCCTATGTGATCTTAATTACCACTTCAAAGTCTCTGTCTCTAAATAGGATCATTATCCATGACACGGGGGGTTAGGATTTCAATATATGAATTTTGGGGAGAGTTAATTCAGTGCAGAATAACCTTCCATTTTCATTTTGCCAACACCTAGTCCTTATGCACAGTTTCAGTAAACATGAGCATAAATGAAAGAGTACAAAATTAAAGATCATGGAGAAGAAGGTGATTGGATGACAGAAAGGAGGGATAAGAGAAGGGAGGTGTGTATAACCAATCATATTAGAAACCCAAGGTCATGACATTGCAAATCTTTGCCTTGAACTTAGTGTTGGGTCCAGTTCTGACCTTGGAAAAGAGGGAAAAACAGGGTAACACTAAGAATTACATTGCACTTTATAAAAGATTATTCTAAGTATAGAGTTAATAAAAATTAAATGATAGATACAGTTTATGATTTTTAATTTTCTCCTTTTTTGTTAAGGCTATTCATGTCTACCATTTCTGTTTGGATTTTTGGAGTGAAAAAGAAAAACTAGAAAAACTGTGTACTGGGTTTTATGAAGTTAGTTATAAAACAATTTCCTTTATTTACTTGGCCAGGTGGGAGAATGAAAATGAGTGGTATTTCAATATAATTCACTTCTAAAGACGAATTGGATTATGCTTAATATAAGCAGGATTGTTGCCACGTTTTCTGTTTCCGTCCTCAGTATGATTAAATCCTCCTACTGACGAGTTCTCATTGACATTTGAAGGGAACTGACAGAAAACGAGATCCAGATAGGAAACAATTCATTAGCCTGAGCTTTGTTTTCATGAGAGAGGACTTACTTGAGGTTGTGTCTAATTGGACAATTCAGCAGAGAGGTCTTTGGTTTTGGGTGCTGTTGACAATGAGAAGCACAGACACTTCAAGATGGTTTCAAGTGACCCCCAATCCATCAGCTGCTTCCTGCAACAGATGAAAAGGTTAGACCAGGGTCGGTAAGGACCAGGCTAACACCATCATTCTAAAATTTTATCTATCCTGCGAAATTCCCAAAATCAGTGTTTCTGAGATTCTCCCAACAATTTCTACTAACTGACATCACTGTCAATCATGATCATTACTGCCAACATCAACTGAGTAACTGTCATGGACCCAGGGGGTGCTGGTGAGCGCTTTGGACACATTGCTTTATTTACTCTTCATCACATCTAAGGTGAGCGCTAGTGTACCTTATTTTACAGATACGATGACTGAGGTTTAGAAAGAACCAGTAATTTACACATAATACATAAAGGTGCTTCCAGTTGGATGCTGGTTGTGGGGTGTAGTGGTTTGGTTCTCAGTGCTAACAGTTATGTGATGCCACCCAGCTCAACATTTGGTTAGTATAAGCTCAGACTGGGCTTGTCAGAGCAGACTTTAGCAAAGCATGGCACATGTACCAGGGTGGTAAGATGATCTAAAATGATACTAGAACCTTTGAAATCTGGCTGTCAGTGACCACATGTGAAGGGACACATGTGAAGTCGAAGTTAAGGTTATAGCTAGAGGGAGTGTGGATGTCCGGGTGAGGAGCAGTTGGGAGCCATCCACTATGGAGTGTGGGCTTGTGCTGAAAGATTCTAGGATCGGGCTGTTACAGGTTGAATTGCATCCTCTTCGCAAAGATAGGTTGAAATGTAAGCAGAATGTGATCTCACCTGGAAATAAGGTCTCTACAGAGGTAATTAAGATAAAATTGGGTGATTAGGGTAAATCCCAATCCAATATGACTTGTCCTTACAAAAAGGGACATGTGGACATAGAGGCAGACATGCACAGAGGGAAGACGATGTGCAGATTCCCAGGGAGAAGGCGGCCATGTGACATCAGTGATGCACCTACAAGCCTGGCGATGTCAGGGATTGCTAACGAACACCGGAAGCTGGAGGCAGGGCCCTGGTGGTACCCTGTAGCCTCCAGAACCGTGAGAAAATACATTTCTACTGGTTTAAGCCACCCAGTTTGTGCTACGTGGTTCCAGTAGATCCCGGAAACTAGCACGGGGGTCGAAGGAGCTCGGCTCAGTTCGGGGCTGTTGCTATCAGTTTAAGGAGCGTCTGTCTCAGTGATGTTACCGCAGAGGAGAGAACTGGGGGGATCTGGGAACATTGACTGTAAGAATGCAGCTTCATTTAAAACAATTATTGGTTATTTCCCACCGCTCTGTGGCTTTGCTTAGGTTCTGTTAGAAAAAGTGTTGATTTGCTGTGAGGAACACCTTAGCCTGAATACCAGCAGGGCTGATTTTTACTTCCCCAGGCTTTAGTTTGAGTGATAGATTTATTCTAATTAATCAGTAGTCTTGTTTTAAGTAGGAGTGCAAAGTTTTCTTTTAATGCAATTGCAGGTGAAGAAAAAATATGAAGGACCTACCAGCACGGTGGTCTCAGATACAGCAAAAATCGTGAAGGTAGTGCCCAGAGGATTGAAGTTCAGGAGACTCGTGTGACAGGAATACTATAGGTTTCTACTGATTTTGATGTAAAAAGGAATCCTGTATTTTTACTTTTAGCTCATAGATTCATTTGCAGGTATTGAGAACTTACATATGTCAACCCTTCCACTTGTGTACGAGAGATTGCAGGGAAGGAGGACAAGGATAGAAAAATAGCAAACGTGACACAACAGGAATTAATTCAGTTCAAAATAGTAACGTGGCAACTTTGTTTGGACTTAATACACTGCACATAAAGACCTGGATTTATTTTTATTTTTATTTTTATTTTTACTCTGTTACAAAGCTGTGATTTACATGGACTAAATATATTCTTGTCTTGGGCAAGAAACTTTATCTTAGGCTAAAGTTTATTTATTTAAAATGAGCTGTGTTAAACTGGAGAAATGACCGGTTTTCCTTCTGCCTCTGGGATGTATTTCTTTTTCATCATAAATCCCCTGGGAGAATTGAGTCTCTTTGTTCCTTATACTGTCACGTGAAGCAATTTCGTGAAGTTATTTCTCTTGTAAAACAAACGCCACGGGTGGCATTGGGGCGGGCCGACCTCAGCCTGTACCCGTGCTAAGAACTGAGGTCTCCTGAAGATAACGGTCATCCGAGACTGGAAAGGGCGGCAGGCCAAAAGCTCACGTCACCCTTTCCTCCAGTTCGTCTAAGACTGACCCGGCAATGGGGACCGGGAGTGGCCACCTCCACACTCTGGTGAGAACCAAGACTTCAAGACCTGTGGTTTCGGCAGCAGGTTTTGAAGGTCTGCCTAGAAGCCCGCCTGCCAGTTGTAATATTTCTTATGGTGCCACACCTTCCACTTACAGCTGCCCTTGGAAGAGGTCTTGGGAGTGTGACCCATCCCTCAAATGTAGATGCACTCACCCTAATCATACAAGTCCCACTTGAAGATGACAAGCTCTGAGGCAGGCACTGATGCAAATGAACGTGGAGGCATGGAGGAACTGTATTCACTTTATTCTTCTGGGTTTTCTTTTTTTCTTAGTGTTTCTTATGACCTCTTGATCTCATTGTCAAGCTCTTGATTCTGGAGACTTTGATGAGATCAACAACCACAGGTAAGTTTAGACTTGGAAGGAATCAGGTGTCTCTCCAGCTCTCATGTACCCTAACCATTGTATTGTATTTCTAATTTCAAATGGAACTCATGCAACTAATTGTTTTTCATTTCTTTCATTAAGGTGTAATTTGCATACAGTAAAATCTCACACTTGGACAAACACGTCCAGTTGAGTAAGCCACACGATGAGAGAAGAGTTGCACTGTCCCTGACATTCTCTCAAAGTCCTTTGTAGTCAACCCTTCTCCAGCCTCTGGTCCCTATTTTGCATATGGTCACTCAAGTCAGTTCCTGTAGGATAACGTATAGTGTTGTAATGTGTAGTGTTCACTTAGCGCGATGTGTTTTAGGCGGATCCGTGCTCGCATGGACTTCCTGCTGCCCATGTCCTAGTCTGTGTACGTCCCTCTGTCTGTCTACCCACCCAATGAGTGAGGAACATTTGAGATAGTCCTTGTCTTTTGGCACTTATGAATATGACTTCTATAAATATTTGTGGGCAGGTTTCTGTGTGAATGTATTTGTTTGATTGATTTATTTTTAAGTGTGAAATACACTTAGCGCCTGTTAAAAGCAGCCGAGAATCTCTAACTTTTCGAAGAATCTATCACAGCTTTGTTAGGAAAACAAGAAACAGATAAGCACCCACCTTGGGGAGCAGGAAGATGGGAAAGCCTGATGAATTCGGTGTTTATTTCTTAGTTGACCACTGGGCCTACAAGCATTTATTTGCCCCTTCTCATCACTGCCGAATGAGGGCATGAGGTTGGTTTCGGCAACACTTCTCACTGTGTAACTGAGGAAAGTTTCGAAGAGCTGTAGGTGTGGACCTCAAGAAGACAGGTGTGAAGCCGTTCTGACCGGTTGGTCCTAGGGCAGGTTCGTTAACGGTGTTACAGCAGGTATCATGGCGGCCATGTTTCTTCTGTCCAATTGGATCCATTGTGAAATCTACTGGTCTTAGACTGTCATGATTCAGATGCCCAGAGTAAGAAGAACCACTAAAAAAATATCTCCTACAGAATTACAACACATATCGAAGATTTTGAAAGATTTCCTTTTACTTTCTTTTTGGGTTTCCATGTGACCTTCCTCAGCTTCTTCCTCAGAGGAAAAAGCACTTCTATGGTATTTGACGTAGATTGAGGCTCAGTCTTTTCTTATTTCACGTCTTCTACAATACATGGATTTGAGAAACCGTCCCAGGTTCAAACCCTTTGTGAGACCTAGGTATTAATAAGTACCCACACCATAATTTTACTTCCCTTCGCAGTGAATGTTTTGCTTCTAAGGAAACGCATTTGCTATTCATTGAATCTTGTGTCTTTAAGTTGCTTTATCACCTAGACTGCAATTAGTTTTCTTTGCCTTACTTTCAGCTTTTGTTTATTCTTTCTGTTTGCCTCTAAGGAATCTGAAGTGGATGTAGGTTCTCTGGCCACTTCAGAATCTCTTTGAACATCTGTCCCATCATCTGATCATCCATTTCCTCCGCCCACTTGCAAAACCCCACAGAGACAAAACTTGCCCAGGTTTGCACATATGGTTGATGTTCACAGCTTGAAAGTGTCCAAGCTACTTAAGTTTGATTTTCATTTTCATGAAAGCTCATAGTTTTGCCCAGAGATGAAAGCGAGGTGTTAGAAACCCCCAGATTTCCAGGTTGTTAGATCACGTAAATATTAGCTCAACCACGGCTGCTCTGTCTTGGGTAGAGAAATAGGCATTGATAAGCATAAAGATATCCACCTTAAAATTTTAGGGGGTCCAAAATGTAATTTAGTTGTCTGGTTTCAAATATTCCTTTGAACTGTTATAATGCCATTGTAGTGGATTGCATGGTTACCAAATACTTTTTAAAAACAACCAGAAAAGTAGTTTCCAAAAATATCCAATCAGGAAAAAAAGCCCATGTGTTTTTAACCTGTAGCACCCCCAGTTCAGTAAAAGATGGAAGGTGGAATTCTTTGGCTGGGAGGCTGACCTATTTTGTACACTCTCTCTGGCCACAAGAACTGTGTCAGGTCCTTCGGGCTCCCCTGGCTTGTTATGGCAATATTTGGAGGAGGATTTAACTAGCAATTGCAAAAAGATAAAAGGATTTTGAGAATGATTGAACTCATACTTTCTGTATCTCCAGGGCCTATCTAGCACACTTTCTACCCATGGAAGTTTTCCAGTAAATTTATTTGAAACAGAATTAACTTATGGAATGAGAATAATCAATCACTGTACAGTGAACTGAAGTACAATGATGCTGTGAACCAGACATAATACATAATCATTTTCTAGTATGAACTTCTCACCTTTTAATTCTTCTGCAACAGAAATTGCTGGCATCCTCCACCAAGCAGGGCGGGGGATTCTCTTATTTCATCTCCTGTGATTCATGTGCTGCTGAGTCTGTTGGAAGAGTCCTGCTCCAGACTCAGCTTATGTCACTCTGTATTGAAGATGATCGATGTACATATGCAGAGTTTGAAAAAGGACTATTTTTAAGTCTTAGGAAATTCAGAAGCTTTAGTCAGAACTCGTGCAAGAAAAAAAAAAGCCAAACGAAAACCCCTCCAACTTCACCGTAAATGCAGAGCTTAGCCACTGCTTCCCCAATGGCTGCACAAGCCCCCACACTGTTGTGTATCAGCTACGACATGGTCTCCTGGTGTGCTGATGTCGCAGCCCGTGTCATTTTATCTGTATCTCTTGCTCAGAGGCAGCTTTGATCCACCCACTTAGCCGGGAGGGCAACTGTGCGCTTAATTTTTCTTCTTTGGTTGGAAAGAGTAACTTGAACTTGGCGACCAAGCTGAAACCATCCTCTGTGGGGCGGGGCGTCCTTTTCCAACGCTCCCCATGGGACACCCGCCATTCGCGCTGGGTGAGGACACTTCCTGCTTTCCCTCCTGTGACGCCTTTCGGAAGTGAGCAGCATCTCATCCCCAGAACGGCTTCGGTCCGGCCCGTTCCCTTGCCACCCGCGCCGGGCACGCAGCTGGGAGCATCTGCACGTCCTCTGAGCGGCGTCCCCCCTCCCCCCGACCCCCAGGGGCCCTTGCTGGGTCCCACACCCCTGGGCAGCTGGAGAAGCCCAGTCCGGCGTGGAGGCCAGCACTGCCTCACGGGGACCGGGGCCCCAGCCCAGTGGGTTGGAAGCAAGAAACATGCGCTCGGTTTCCAATCCGAAGACCTTAAGCCAACGGCTCCACATTTCGCCTCGTCAGCCAGGTGTCTGTGCAAGCTGGTGACAGGATTTACGGTGGGAAACGCGGGGGACGTGCAGCGGGGTTCTTGCTGCTAGGACGGAAGGCTCCCCACGTAGGGGAGAGGGCTTTTCCCGCCCTTGTCAGGCTTTTAGATTTTCAGGGGGTTCACGGGGGCTTCAAAGGAATCCAAGCTTAGTGCTTTGGTGGGAGGAAGGGACCAAGGGTTTTAGTGTCTTGCTATAGTTTTTTTTCTTTTTTTAAATACCTTTTGATTTTGAGCATCTTCCTGTGCGAATCATCCCTAGGATTCCCAGAATCATCCCTGGGGTGCTTCCGATCCGAGAGACCAACTGCTTCCTCGGTTAGAGACGTTGGACGTACCGTATCGTGGGACGTTTTGGACCTTCCCTTCAGTGGCGGTTCTGCTTTTTACCGGCTTTGCTGCACGCTGGCCCCGTGGTCGTCGGCACTGCAGCCTGTCGCCCCGCAGAGCGGCCCTGCCGTCCCCCGTGCCCCTCCCGTGCCCCTGTCGGTCTGGCCTTGGAACCACATTTTAAGGACTCTCGGAGCCCATCAGTCATAGATTCAGATCTTTCCTTCCCTCCATAAGGCGACAGTGTTGGCCAACAGTCACTCACATGTGCAACCGATCTTCGAAATAGTGACGACGCGAACTCAGTAGGTGAAGCCGCCCAGGTAGCCGAGCTCTCGCAAGTCAGGGCCCCGGGTCCATGCAGTCCGCTGTGACCCACACCGCCTTCACGTATGTCTCTCCATTCACGTCAGCTGCAGTGGTCTCAGGCCACTCTTCCCTGGCAATGACATCAGGATGCCAAGAGGAATCACAGACAAGTGTGGTTCTCTGCCCCCCTCCCCATAGCCCCCCCATTCCTGCGGAGTTGTTCGTTCCCTGAAGATGTCCGCTATGTGCCCTAAACACACTTCTGCCTGCCCTGTGGCATGTGGTCCCAGCTCGCGCCGGGGGACTCGCTTGTCCTTCCTGGGGTGGCTGCCATGACTCCTGTGTGGGCGGCTCCCAGATGCCTTCCGTGAGGCTTGCCACGTTCATGGTCAGGGAGTGAGGGCGTTCCTTCCTGGTGGGCCTGGAACTCGCAGTGCTACGGACCCTTTCGTTTTGACTCCTGGCTTTTCTGCTCTAGCTGGAGATCCGGTGGGGGAGGGGCTGGAAGGCTCCCTACGTCACTGATCTACTGTGCTCGGATGGCCCCTGTTTTTAATACCAGGCCACTCTTCTCTTAGCAAACAATATATCTTAACTCTCTCTCCCACTGTGATCCTCCTCCATGCCCCGAACCCCCACTAACCCCGGGAAATTCTTCGGTTCATCTTGTATGTGATGCTCTGAAGAACCCATCCTACCAAGTCTGCTTCATGACTGAACCCTAAGGTGAGCATAACTTCGGCTAATCTGGAAGTCACACTACAGAAACTTCGCCCCAATTATGACATTAGTGCCGCTCGTCTTTCTGATCTGGAAACCTGGGATTTATCTCCGGGTCAGTGGCTCTGCCCAAGTGACCTCCCACATGAACTCTGCCTGCGTGGTCCTGTGGTTGAGTTCTCAGGCCTCTGGGAAGCCGTGCAGTGGTTTCTACCTGAGCTGAGTCCAGGCATTTCTAACATGCCCTCAGGATGGAGAAACCCTGGGCTGGGCAAGGAGGTGCTTCTGAGCTGGGTAGGGTTTGGGTTGAGTAAGAAAACAGGATAGCATTGAAGGAAAAGGATCTATTAATGAAGAACACAGCCATGCATAAGGGAGGTCAGTCACAGGGTTCTTGTATTCATTTCCTAGGGCTTCTGTAACAAGTACCACAGCTCCCTCTGAGGACTCCAGGCCTCCCTCGTAGCTTCTGAAAGTTCCTTGGCATGTGACAGCCTAGCCCATACCCTCACACGGTGTCCACGTTGTGTGCGTGCCCTCATAAAGATGCCAGTCATATCGGATTAGGGGCCCATCCTACTCCATGATCACGTCATCTTAACTAATGCTATCTGCAATGACTCTATTTCCAAATGAGGTCACATCTGAGGTACCAGAAATTAGGACTTCGTATGTGAATTGCAGGGGCACATGATTCAATCCCTAGTGGTCCTCTTCCTGCTCTGCGCCTGGATGTGGGCCAGTTTAAAACAGAAGGTACAGCTCCCGCCATCGCTGGGACAAAAGTACCATTTCCTGTTTGTGTTACCCGGACCTGGCCTGGATGGCCTTTTCCGACGTTGTGAACTTCTGACATTTCTCTCCCAGACAAACATGGTTCCCGAACAGGAGATAAATCTTTAAGACACATTTGTTGTACAGCAAAGGGGCTGTGTGGGAGCTCAAAGGGAGAGAAGAGCAGCATAAACACAATAAAAAGAAAGGAGTTTGACTGGTGTTACTGACACTTGGAAACCAAGTCACACTAGGGCAGACACTTTTAATTCAGAGCTGCAAAATACGAGCATTTTTGTGCTTGGGTCAGCGTCTAATTTGGCCACAAGTACAATTTAGAATATAGGGTGCTATAAAACTCTGCATTCTACTTCTGGAAAGGAACAAATCTGCCACGCACAATTATTTTTTTTTTATGTCACTTCTAAGGATCAGATTTGAACTTGAACAAGTCCTTCTGGTATTGACTGTGAGCGCATGGACTCAGGAGGTAAGGGCACCTACGGACTTCATTGTTCAGTTTGTTAGAATCGACAAGGAGACAAAGCTCATCTCCAAAGGTGGTTTTGAGAACACTGAAGAAATTCTGCTCTATTTCTACGGATTAAGTGAGTCTGTGTATTCAAATTTGGGACTTGTCACTTTGTGCTCTGCCCTGCAGCTTGGGGACAGAATTTGGTGTGGGACAGAGACTGTGTGGAAACTTCCCATGTGCCATGTGGCAGCACCACTCAGGGACACATGGCACTCTCTTCCCCTATTTCCTGGGCTTCATATGTTAAACAATTGCCATCATGGGATATAGTGACTGAGCTTTCACTTTATACAGAGAGAGAGAGAGAGAGAGAGGGAGGGACGGAGAGAGAGAGAGAGAGAGAGAGAGTGTTTGTGTGTGTGTGTGTGTGTGTGTAATGAAATCCCTTGTGTGTTAATGAAATCACCAGTGAATAGAGGTTGTAACTTTAATTGTGGTGTCTGTTGCAGATTTCCAATGAAAGGCAGTGGTTTATTGTTGGATGACAAATGCATGGCATACTATTGTCTCTTGCTTTTCCTTCCTATTCATTTAAAACGGTCACGTGAGGATGGCATTTCAGATAACTACTTCTTATTTACAGCACTGTCAAAAATCAGGATGCCTATTTGTGTGGGGTTTACTATTGTTAAATTCCCCTTTAACCTAAGGTAGGAGGGCAACACCATGAATTATGTGCTATCAAAGAATTTTATTAAGAGACCGTGGACGGTATATGGGAAGGAGGTGGGAGAGAGATAAGCAGACGTTCTTGTTTTTGCCTTTGCCCCGCTCCTTACCTCCACTGCATCAACACGTCTTATCTTTTCTACCTGCGAAATGTGTCTGAATTCTGTTCACTTTTCTCCAACTACTCTTCCCAGGCCAAGTCACCACCAGTTCTCCCCAGGGCTACTGCACTAGCCTGCCTATTGCCTCTATGGTTTTATTCATACTTGGCATCCTTCAAACCTAGTCTTCACCTGGAAGCCAGGGCAATCTTCAGAAGCATAAAGTTGCCATGGTCTTGCTCACCCTTTGACTGAACTCCAAGTTCATCCTGTGAAGTGCTTCATGAGCTGTGCATGAAGAAACACACCAAGCTCATCCACACCCACACCCCACGTCCTCCAAGTCAACACACTCTTGGCAAACTGCTCTCCTTTTGGGGTCTTCAAAGAGGCTGACCTGTCTGTCTGAGGGCCTCCCCACAAGCAGCTCCTCTGCCTGGGGCTCTAGACTCCCACAACCACTCCCACACGCATCATCCGTGTTTACGTGTGTCTTCCCGTCTCCTTTCTGCATCATGGAGACATCATGTTCCTTTTCTTTGTCAGCACATGTCCTTAGCACGTGCCTGGCACATTCTAAGCACCACATGTTTTTTGAATGGATAAATGAATGAGAAATGTAGAAAGAAAAGGGAAGGGAGGAAAAAATGAGAATAAATGGGTCTTCCCAGTCCCCATGGTCATAGTATTAAAGTTGGAAAAAGCTTTTGAATTTAAAAAGTATTCATACAGAATGTTAAAGGTGATCATTACCTGTAATTTGTCTGCAAATTTCATGTTAAGCACTGTGTGTTTTGGGTAGAACTTCTTGCAGATGGAATTACGCCATGATAAAAATTCTTACCTCTTAATTCAGAAAGAGAAAAAGGAACTTGCAAAGTTATTATTCCAGATGATTCTTCAGTGCTTTGTGTATATCCAATAAGATACCAAGTTTATGTTACTCGGCCTGGCTTTCAAGACTTAGTCTTTCCTTTTCCATATTATTAAGTGAATCTTATTTCTCACAGTGGTGCAACTGTATGCCCTTAACTACATTTATTTATTCAGTTATATATTTTTGATTGCCAATGTTCCAGTACTTTCCGCACTTTTGTACTAATTTCCATCTTATTTTCTTCATTTATGCTACTTTTTCAGGCGGGAAAAATCACTTCCTATTATATTTTTCATTCACCTGTCATAGGCTAGCTCTGTTATGCTTTCTCCACAAAGCCTCTCCAATTTTAATGCAATAGAAAATCTTACATGCTTAAAACTTCTGTTGTATGTATGGTTTTATGCTGCCATTTATACTTGAACCATTTTGAACAATGTTTGGATATATCTGAATAAATATTTCCATCCATTGCCCATGGGATTGGGGTTTATCCCACAAGTTCAAAAAAACTTTTCCCTCTACTGCGGAGTTTGTGTATATCCCCACCCACGTGCACACAGCACCGGAAGTCCGTGAGTGCTGCCATCAATGCGCAGGAATAGGAAACGCAAATATTTATGTTCGTTGCCTGTCCACCCTCGGGGCGAGCCTTTCGTGCTCTGGTGCCACGTGGCTGGTGTAGTTAGTTTGCTTTTCTTTTTCTTTTTCTTTTTTTTTTTTTTACAACAGATTAGAGTTTCTTTATCATTACATTAGTTTTTTTCTGCTGCTTATTAGGTAAGTTTTTATTTTATTAATAGGTGTATTTCATAGCATACTGAAGTAGCAATACATCGCATTATCTAAAGATATGTGTACAGTTCAAAATAGCAGTAGTAACAAAATGTCTCATATACAAAATACTTTTTTCCCTCAAGTTCAGAAATGAGTGGAGTGAAGAGAAAAGGAAAAATCAATGATGAAGAAATAGAAAGGGCCTTGCGAGGTGATAGTGACTATGAACACAATGATGACACAGAGGACAAAGCAGAGGAGGACATTGGCGATGTAATATCAGTTGAGCCATCTCTATCTGCAAGCAGTGCATCACATTCCTTGACATCTTAGTGTAAGATTAGAAATGTGAAAGACAATTCTTTACCTGATTAGATTCTATTCCAGACTTTATCGGAAAACACTGTGTTCTTGGTTTCAACAATTTAGAGCCATATGGATGTTTTACTACATTTTTTCCTTCATCTATGTTTGAGTTTGTTGCCAATGAAACAAACAGATATGCTGAAAGCATTCTGTCTCGAATTGAAAAACTCTTGCCTAGATCTAGGTATAACAACTGGCAAGATGTTAATGACCAAATTATTAAGGCATTTGTGGCTGTTGAAATTGGGATGGGGTTGGTACACAAGCAAACATTAGAGTCATACTTTCAGGATACCTATTGGTTGACTCAAACTCTTGGTTTTAACACTGTTTTTAAAAGAGATGCATATCAACTAATTAGGCCCTTTCTATATTATTTCAAAAATGATGATGAATCTTCAAAGACTGATTGGCTTTCAAAAATCAAGCTCATAATAGATTTAGTGAAGGGTACATATATTTCCTCCTATAATAGCAATAAGGAATTGGGTGTGGATGAATCCATGTTGGAATACAGGGGCATCTGTATCTTTCCAGTAAACCAAGTACAAAGTGGGGCATAAAGATTTGGTCACTCTGTGATCAGGATTTCTTTTGTGGTTTGTTCATGAATAGGATTTCTTTTGTGGTTTGATGTATATACGGGGAAAGATTCATCTCAAGATAGTAAAGTTGGTGGGAGCAAGGGTGGTATCCAACCTGCTGAATAAATTTGAAGGCAAGGAACATGTCATTTGTACAGACAAATTTTATTCACATGTAGAACTTTTTGAGAGTCTAAGATTTTTAAAAAATGGAGCATGTGGCTCAACATGTGCCAACAGGAGAGGACTACCTTCGGATATGAGGATTTGCAAGCTGAAGCGTGGTGACCTCCCAGTGATATGGGAAAATCATGATCAATCACTTCTTGCTTGCACTTAGGATACAGGGAGAGTTAACATGATCTCCATTGTTGGAAATGGTGGTGACAGTGAAGTGCGTGAAGATCAAAAATGGGAATGAGAATTGTGTTGAAACCAAATATTCAAATTCTGTATAATTCACTTATTGGTGGAGTTGATTATTTTTATCAACTCTGTGCCACTTATCTTTTTGATTGGAAGTCTAAGAGGTGGCATCAAACCATATGGCATTTTCTCTTGAAATGACTCTAGTAAATGGCTATACAAAGTCTGACAAGTTCATGAATTTGTTTTAGAAAAAGTGCTACATACCTCATTGCTAAATATCGACGTAGTCACCTTTGAAGTACTCCCCCTGGGAAGCTGTGCACTGATGCCAGTGCCTCATCCACCCTTCAAAGCAATTTTGGATCTTTTTCTGTAATGACCATCAGAGCTATTGTTGTATGACCCTTGATGTCCTGAATGTCATAGAAATGTTTTCCTTTCAATATTTCCTTCATCTTGGGTAAAGAAAAAAGTCATTGGGGCCAGATCAGGTGAGTAGGGAGAGTGTTCTAATACTGTTATTTGTTTACTGGCTAAACTTCCTCACAGTGCCATGTGAGCTGGTACATGGTCATGATGCAAGAGCCATGAGTTGTTGGCAAAAAGTTCAGGTCATTTTGTCTAACGTATTCACGCAGCCTTTTTAGCACTTTCAAAAGTAAACTTGGTTGACTGTCCAGTTGGTACAAATTCATAATGAAAACTCCCTCTGATATAAAAAAAGTTTAGCAATATGGTTGTGATTCGGTTTGGACTGACGGAACTAATTTGGTCATGGAAAATTGGCTGAATTTCATTGTGCACTTTGACACTTTGTTTCAGGGTTTTATTGGTACATCCACGTTTCATCACCAGTCTTACCATGGCCTCTCCAAAAGGTTTTGGTAAACTTTGACTCTGCTGTGCTTTTTTTGTTCATCAGTGAGCTCCGTTAGGACCATTTTTGCACACACCTTTCTCATGTCAAGTATTTCAGCTAATATTTTTCCTAACTGTTATTCTATCGATGTTTACTTGGTCTGCTATGCTTCTTACAGTCAGTCAACAATTTCAACATGTGATTTGATGAATTTTTGCAATGATTTTTCATTTCTGGTCGTTACTAGTCACCTTGTCCTTTCTTCGTCAGTGATGCTTTCTCTCCCCTCAAAACAAACAAACAAACATTTAATCCATTTGTACACCGTCGTTTTCTTCATGACATTATTCCCATAAACTTGAACCAACATTTCCCTGATTTCACTCCCAATCTTTCCAAGTTTAACAAAGAAATTTGATGTTGTTCATTGCTCTAATTCAAGCTCTGACATTCTCATGATGGCACAGAAAAACACACAACAACTATAATGAACCCCACTCAGCAAGACGCCGCCCCATGTTGACACGAACACAGCTGTGAGACACAGATATAGCAAGGTTATGACACCTTACTGAGTTGTTTGTACGGTGCTGCCAGTGCACGTGCATGGTGGCAAGTTCGTGAACTTAATTGTCGGACCTTGTGTGTTAAAACATTCAAAACCCTAACAATAATTAGAGCCAGTGGAAATTCAGGGAAAAGTTATAGAGGGCTTATTAGATGGATTTTCAAGAAAAGATGGAAAAAGAGGTTGCAGGATATCTGCACCAAAAAATAAAAAAAATAAATAAATAAGGCTGACAGAGCACCCTTTTTCTAGGCAGTGTAAGGATAAGGAAAAGCAGCCTAATTGCTGCGTGTGCAGCACTGTGCCCTCACAGTGTGCAGAAAAGGGGGAAGGTGTTTGCAAACAAAAATGAACCATGGATTATTGTGCTCTGTGTCCTGGAAACCCAGCAATGTGTGTTAGTCCTTGTTTTGAGAATTAGCACTGGAAAGTAAAATGTGAAAAATCCTGTCAGTGCTCCAGAAAGGAATGTTAGGAAAGCAGATGTACATTTTCCCATATTTTTGTGTTTTTCAAGAATGAATAATAATAGGAGATTTTAATACTTTAATGTAATCATTTATTTTAATAAAATGTACTGCCTTAGTTGTATTACTTAAAAATATAAATGCTATAATTATTATAAAATTGTTATTCAGGGTGAAACTGTTTCAAGGACTTTTCTCCATTTATAAGACTTTTTAGTGTTTTCCTGTGGCTTGCACTATCAACAATAAAGATGTTTTGTGTGCCATAGTGCGTAACATTTTGTAATAAATTTTTTATGTCATCAATGCCATTAGATTCTGATTTATCTATACTTAAATTTAATTGATGCCATTAAGTATGTTTTGAGTATTTTTTACTAAAATTCAATATAATGGCACATTCGTTACCATATAACAAAAATTTAAAAATAAAAATGTCATTTATATACAAAGCAGCTCAAAATGTTATTAAATGCATAAAGTCAAAATATCAACTTTTTATTTTGTATAACCTTTTGACACATTAAACACACACACACACACACACACACACACACACACACACCTTGAAGTCAATTAATGCAGGGAAAGGGCTGAACATGTTTTGCATTTGGTAGTTTGCCCTCCACAGGCCAACTACTAAAAGAATTTGGGGCTGGAGTATATCTCCTCCCTCTCCTATACACATCATTCTACCAAGAAGAGTTCTAGGCACATAGTATAGATCCTCATTAATTATCAGTAGATCTGTTAATTGACATAATTGCTGCTGTGAGTACATGGGAACCACAGCAAGTAGGCCCTCTACACACACAGGGCACATACTCAATTATCTCAAGGACTTGGAAGCTGAACACAGTGGGTGAAATTAGTGCTGTGGTTGTGGACAAGCAGAAACTAAGATATTATCCATAAATGTATGAGCCCAAGGGGTTCATCAATAACAAAAGCAGAGACAAAAGAAAGTAGCCCTCATATAAATGCTGTGACACCAAAATACCATCCAGGGAGGAGGAGATCTCAGCACAATCAATGGACATGGTTTGATTGGCAGAGGTATTCCTGTGCCTGGTGGGAGGGCCCAAAGCACCTTCCGCTGCAAGATTCATTTTCGGATCACCTCACTCCTCTGCTCTGCTTCTCCATTCTCCCTGAAGCCCTCTTGTAACTTGGCTTGCCATATGCTTGCTTCTCATCATATAAAATAATAAACAGGCGTTTGGTTGCCGTGAACTTGATTAAGGCAGATTTGCCTCTGAGGGGTGACACAGCTACTTTGAAGGGACTCAGTAAAATCAGATTTCTTAACCTGAAAGCCTGAGACCAGACCTGGGGGTATAGTGAATTCATCAAGTTAGATGGAGCCCTGTGGGAATCTTCTGAGCAGCCAGCCATAACATTTGAAACAGCTCTCTGTGCAGTAATTTTAACCTGTATCTTGCTGTATTTTCACTTGAGTAGAGGAAGGAGCACTCAGTCCTTCTCACCTTTCTCTAGCCTGGTTAGCAGTGAAGGAGTAGGAATCGAGACTCCTTTATAGAGGAGAGAGGGGCTAGGGAGGGAGCAATGTCTCTTACTTGTACTAGAGACTCCTGCTCTTTTTTTCTTTTAGTTTAAGCTTCCCTGAACTGCAAAATTTCCTTAAAGAGAAGTCAGGGGGAATGAACAAACAAACAAACTCTCAACCCACGACACCTTTAAAATTCTCTGGAATTCCCCAAAGTCAACTTACATTCACATAAAATTTTCACTTGTTCTTGGAACTCAGAAATAATTTAAAAAATTTCTTGGACTGATTTTCCCATGATGAAGTCAATAGCACACATATCAGGGAAGTAAAGTGACTTTCGTAGATGAATTGCGGTCAACATTAGTAAAAGAGATTCTGCTATTTGTCATTTGCAGAACAGTTCTTTGCACCTCTATTGCAGCCACCTCCAAAATCTGGTGCATATTCTAATAGCAGGGGATTCCACAAAAATACAATGCTGTTTTGGGAGAAAGTTAAAGTGAGATAGACAGTAATATGCCTATTAAATTGTAAGGAATTTTTGGGAGAAGCCTTTAATAAAAGTTTTTATCATCCCATATACTGTTGAAGTTTCTTCTCTATTTAGAGAAGAAATTTTAAAATATCAGTGGTATTTCTTTTCCTTACTGAATTAAAAAAAATTAGAATTTACAACTCTGCATGCAATCAAAAGCAGAATTGTATGGCCTCATTAAATATGTGGTGAGGAACTCTGTGAAGAAAAAGGGTACTTTGGATGCCAGCTCGTCTGTGGGGTTTGAAATATAGGAAAAAACCAGTGATTCCAAAGCATTTATTTCATCAACATGTGGAGCAAAGTCTCTGACAGTTGGTGACATGGTTGAGAAGAAATTGTCATGTCATATTGCATAGTATTATTTTCTAGGAATTGCCAATAATCTTTAGGCTTATTAGAGGATACTAAATTTCTTAGATCAAAATTAATTTAAAAAAGATATATGAGGGCTCTTCAGAAAAAATTCCAGCCATAAATGCCTCTATTTTTCATATTACATGGCTGCATACTTTCTGGACAGCCCTCATGTAAGATATAAATAGAAGAAGATGTAAGTGACTTGCTACCAGAGAAGTACAAACTATCTTAGCCAGCACGTGACTTGAATTGCAATATTGGCCATCTTATGCTATGTTTATATATAATTTCACCTAAGCATAAACATAAATATAAAAATAAATAACCATTTTTAGAGCAAAGACTCTACATTCAAGTGCTTAGATATCTTTAAGTACTGCCAGTGACAAGGCACAGTGAATATGCGCAAAGCCAAGCCAAGAGCGAGAGCTTCTGACGAGTTCGGAATTTCACTGGTGGCAGGCAGGCATCTATGGGGATGTATGAAGTAGCTGTCCAGAGGTCTGAGGTTTGGATTTATCCAGTAGACAGTTTTCAAGTTGGTGAAGATTCAAGGAAGCAAATAGACTTGTTCTAAAAGAAAAATAGGAACATGGCACGTATTTCTATGAAAATACTTTCCTATCTTGGGAAAGAAACAGAAAGGGCTTAATGTTTATTACATTCTTTTCAAGAAGCAGGTTCAAATAGCCTAATGTTGATTGTCTCTGTGGGATGAGTTCAGGCACAGGCCTGATTGTGAGAGTGAGTGAGACGAAGAAGGTGAGATGAATGAGACGAACTGAGGGAGGTCTCCTGAGCTAGCCCAGGGACCGTTGAAAAAGGGGGTGAAGGGTGGTTAAAGAAACCCTGTCTGGATTTGATCTGGACTGATGCCCGTCTCTAAGAAGATCTGATTCTGGCATGGGGTAGGGCAGCTGGTGTCCCAGGGTCTTGGGAAGAGTGTCCATCACTGTATGTGTGGGGAGGGAGCCAGATCATTTATTAGGATTCCTGTTGTGGTGTGGGGAATATAAGTGAGAGGATGCAGTGGTTAGACAGGACCATAGGGTCAGAATCAAGCTCACTGAAGTTTGAAATGAGGTCCTCTAAGAATTAGGCAGAACCCTTGTCAGATGGCCTGAAACAAAGAACAAAAGTTACCTGATGACCAATGGGCAGTGGGCAGGCAGATGACCTAGGCTCACCCCAGCCTCCATGGATCTGGATTTATTAGCAAAGAGAGTTGCTTCAGATGGACTGGCTGGTAGATCAAAGCCTACTAATCTGACCCACTTTGGTCAAGATTGATTTAGGAACTGGATGATTAAATGGGTTAAACTAGCAGAGGGGCCAGAAGGCAAGAATAAATATTGAATACAGCAGATTCTTTTTACTCTGATCAAGAAGCCAAATATCAAAGCCAAACATCCAACGACTAAGAAAGTCCGTATGTGAAAACAAGTGAACACAAAGTTGATGCATTTCTTTGAGCTCAAAGACTAAGAACTTTAGAATTTGTCCTCGCAGGGCAGACTGACCATCAGTTACGAAGTATTTGAGCTCCATGAAAGGCACAGAGAACAACCCTAGTCCCTGCATGTGATGCTTTCACTGCAACACAGCTCAACAGTGCGTTTTCTGTGACACATTGTCCACACAGAAACGCCCAGCTTGATTACTTACCTCGACCCCTTGCCTTGGCTCCGTATGAAACTGTGGGTGTGCCACCTAGATACGATCTGTAATCACCCTAACCTTTGCAGCACAAATAAGAGACTTGTCTCTACTCCCTAAGTCCTAAGACATCTAGTGCCCTTGAAAAATCTCTTAACTCTCTGAGTTTCCTTCTTATTTTCTATTTTATTTATTTATTTCGTTAGTTATTTCTGCAGGGGAGGGAAGAAGTTGATTTTCATGGTCTGTACTGCTCTATTGGCTCTGAGTTGTTCGTCTTTGAACTACCTACTTCAGTCTCTGGTGGATCTTGTTATGTTTTGCATACTCTTTTTATTTTTCCTTGCTTATGCAAACATGGCTCTTGTTTGCCTCTCCAAAATGCAACAATGCCAACTATAAAGTGCAACAGAATTTTAGGGATGTTTCGTAGCAATGGGAGTGGTTAATTATTTTGCATTGCTGCCACAGGACACCGTAAGATAGAATATTAACCCTCATCTTGAAGGTCTTCATGGCTTTCGTTCCTGAGAATTTCTCTGCGGCCACTTTCTCCTGCTCCCAGCCTCTCCCCATGGTCTGAAATCTCCCTCATTTCCCTCGATCCTCCTTGCCTGCTCCATGTTCCTCTTAATTTTTTATTCAGAGTAGATCAGCTTGTCTCTGCCTTCCTGATTCCTTCTAGACCAGCTTTGCAAGTTGTGGGTTGTGACAAATTAGTGGGTTGAGAAATCCATTCCGTAAGTCAAAGCAATTATTTTAAGATGAAATATGAATAGAACCAAATAGAAACTCTCCAAGTGCGTTGCCCAGGGTAAGGTGGGATTTTGCTGTAGATTCCATCATGTTGCAAAGCATGTTAAACTTCACCACTGCAGGCCGTGCAGTATGGACCTTGTTTCAACCTACCAGCATCCTATCAAGGCATTTTCCTAAACAAATGACATTCTTTTCTGCTACGTAGGTTCTGAAAAATCCAGCCTACCACTTATGAAATTGTGCTCCACCATTGCTGCTGTTGAAAAGAACGTGGCATCAAAGGCTATAAGCTTCCCCGGTGGGAAATCTCAAAAACCTTTGCACGATAGCAGCAAAGCCTTCTGCGGGCACCTCTCTGGGCAACAGCAGCCTTTATTTAGATGTATGTTGATCTTTGTTTAGGAAAAAATCCGGACCGATTCATCCATATTCATGCTACTTCTCTGTTGCTAAGCACTCTTAAGAGGGAGTGCAGAGTACTTACTGTCAAGGAAGCTAACGGAAACGACCTGATGTTTCCAAATTCAGGGATTTCTCATCTATGGTATTGGTGACAATGTCGACCAAGCTGTCCTTGCCCTGCCAGGTGCTGAGAAAAGGTGTGTGTGCACTGGCCTCGGGGTGCCAATGTAGGTGATGGGCAATTAAGGTCATGAACTCCAGTTTGATAAGCAACAAAGGCTGAGAGAGATGAAATTTTTGCTTCTTTTTTTTTTTTTTACAATTTTTTTTCCAGTTTTGCTCATAGACCAAGAATTTCCATTTACAATGACAACATTTTGGAACTGGTAATTCTGTCTGCCATTAATTCCTAAATCACTATGCCTAGAACTCACCAAAATCTATTTCCTAATAAAACTGTAATTTTTCCCAAATTCACAAAAATAATTGCGAGGATAATTCATAAAGTATACATAGGTGTCATGGAAAAAAGTCTTCATCTATGACAATGATACAAAAAATTCTGTTGTTTCTTACTGAGTGAAACTACGTGCTTGATTCATCCCAGATACTCCACCACAAGGAAGCAGCTCCTCAGACTCACGTGCTTTAAATGTTTCTATGTCCCAATCTAGTGTTCTGATATCCAGAGGAAGCCAGTTCTTTGTGGCTCCGGCCACAAAGGGGGAGGGAGAGCTTCGTTGCAGCCGAGCTAAATTGCTACTCTGACACTCTCTTTGAAGATTATTTCTAAGCCATAAAGTATTCAGAACTATTGTAAACCATATCGACATGCTGAACACAGTACTACATTTATATTAAACTCCATGATGCTAATGCAAGCTAAGGAAGGAGAACTTTGACCAAGATAGATCATAAAGCTTTAGAGCCTGTCCCATTCATTACCTGTCCGGAGTTATTTTCAGCTCACTGACCCAAAATATTTATGAAAGTTTGATTACAAACAGTTACCGCCTGTAACCAACTCCATTTATAGTAAATACTATTTTAATACATAACAATGGAGGTCTCTGCGTTAGACGGATGACGGAATTTCAGTGTTAGCAGCAGGAATGAAGCTATTTTTCAATTGCTGGAATGTAAGGCAGCATTTATTCCTCTTTATTTTTCATGAAAGAATGCATATGTCATTATTTCTCCCGTGGGGGAAATGGCTGTTATTACTGAAGCATACTTGGCCATTGTATGAGGCTACAAGGAATAAATTGTGCATCATATTCCCTACACTGAATTTTAATCAGTCATTAAGAAGTATTGGTTTCCACTTCTGGTTAAAATGTAGGAGTGCATGTTCATCAACTGCAACGGCCATCCATGGCTGGGGGGTCTAAAATGATACAACCACTCTGGAGACGGTTGGACTGTTCCTTATGAAGTTAAATAGACCCTATGACCTATCGGTTCTCCTCCTAGGTAATTTCCCAAGAGAAAGGGAAATATTTTTACAGGAATATATTCATTTCTGCTTTATTGCTTTTTTTTCCTGTTTTAAATCAAAGAACTTGATGCTGGCTGGCTGTATTTTGTGTTCAGGGTGCTAAACTCTCTTTTCTGGCTCATGGCTGGCTTGTGTGAGAACCAGGATGTAGGATGCTAGACCCTTGGAGTGGGGCCAAGTGGGGAGCTGTGGGGAGAGAAGAGCTTCAGCATTTGGATGCTAGGCAAAGTCTAATAGTCTTAGCATCGAGTTACCCAAAAAGACATTTATAGCAAATACCTGGAGTTGTCCTAGACAAAGCACACCAGGAGGTCATTTATATTACTGGTGATCTTTTCCTTATCTTGCTGTGTGCTCCTTTGCCCTTCCCCATATATTTATAGTATCACTATTGCCAGAAGGCGTGGTGGTAGCCAAGACTTCTAAGAGAATTTGCAGCTATGTTCTAATCCCGGTAATGAGTATAAAATATTTATTAAAATATGTGGAGAGTTTGAAATTGCTTTACAAAGGAAAGGATAAGAGCTTTTGGCTTTCTGAGCCTGGGCCAATAACTCCTGTAATTGGATTCCCGCATGAGAGAGAGAAGAAAGGTCAGGCACCGCCTACATTAGGAGGAATGATGTGAGCAAAGGTGAAATCTGGGTAAATCTGCTTTATTCTCAATAGCCCCAAACCAGAAACCACCTCAATCAATGTCCACTCACAAATGAATACTACTCAGCATGGAGTAGGCTGAGAATTAGATTTAACCGAGACTGGAGTTGTGCTAAGGAAGTAACATGGAGGGAAAGTGGAGCAACATCTCTGAGGATGTGCACAGGGACCATAATAAGTGACCACAGACTCCAGGTGGCGTAAGGAGGGAAATGAGGACATGAGGTCACTGGGATGCCCTGAAGAGGCAGAGGTGTCAATGGAGTGTATAACCTATTGGGATTGAAGAGTTCTTGGAGCTGGAGATTTAGAGGGAATAAACTCGAAAAAGAAGTGGGGTCAGAAAGTGAGATGCTTCAAGTTGAAGTACTGGAAGGCTCTGGTTCCTGGGAATGACAAAGGTAGGGTGACCATGGGAATGAGTATGCGAGTAAGGTTGAGGAGGTCCTAAGAGAAAAGGAGTTCAGGGAGTTGAGAGGACATGGTGTAGAATGAAATAACCAAGAGTTATGACAGCATTGAAGACAATAACAATGAGCAGGGAGCTAAATCTTTAAAGAATGAGGGGCGTGACCAAGAGGTGACAGATTATGACGAAAAGGTGAGCACATAAATTTCCTGGTGTCTTTGCTGCTTCTTGGGGCCACTGTTCTTCGTATTCCATCTGCCTGGAATGGCCAGGCTCTTTGGATAGAAACATTGTTTCCATCTTCACCTCAGTGAGGTCTTGGCTCGTATTTCATTTTTCTCAGTAAGATCATTCCTGACTGTCCTATAAAAAAAATCAACCTCCCCATCCATCCTAACACGTTATTTTCCCTATTTCTTACTTTATTTCTCTCAATGAGAACTATCACCATCTAACATACTATATAGTTCATTTACTTTATTTTGCACGTTTTCCCTTTACTAAAATTTTAACAGCAGAACGATCTTATTCTAGTTTCATCTCAAATACCCAAGAGAATGTCTGACACATGCTCAAGAAATATTTGTTGATGCTCTGATGACATGAGCTTCAATCTTGGTGGGACTTTAGAGAGGATAGAGGGACAAAAGTCTGGAAGCAGCAATGATAACCAAGGAGGTCACTCAGCTCACCTCCTGGCTGAGAGATTCTATAGGCATGGAGACGTAGGAGTGTCCACCTAAAAGCACTTCAGGGAGCATTGTTTAGTGGTTCTCATTGGACCAGGTTGCAGACCAAAGGTTGAAAGGAATATTCCAAGCAGAGCTGAGAATGTAGCTGGGTTTGCTGTGAGTTAAACCTTTCCATCCAGGCAGAAAGGGTTTCAGGAGATGGAAAGGGGTGGCAGCTAGTGGGTGACAGAGTGGCATGAAAAGAGGTGGTCATCCATGTGTGTGAGGCCAACCAGATGGGGCTCTTCCTGATTGCCTTTGAGATGACGGTAGTGATAGGCTTTGAGAATTTGGGTTTAGGTAATGCATTGGTGTTGTGGGGATCACACAGATTTCTGGAAATCTTTGCGAGTGTGAATAACTTTACAAGAAAGACTAATGGAGGCCATGAATTCCCAACATCTAACACATGTGATAGATATCTAATAAGTATTTGTTGGCTGAATGAATGGATGAAGCAATTAACGCTAAAATTAAATAGTTAATTCTGAAGAGGACAAAAACCATTGAGTGATTCTTTAACTCTCAAGGAGTCACTTATATGAGAGAGCACTGTGCAAATTCAAAGAGGAAAGGCAGAAGAAATGTGGACACAGCCTTTACCCTCCAACAACCTGCAGTTCAAATTAAACCACAAATAGTGTTCATTGTTATAGAATTTTGCATTATTGTAGTGAAGTACAAAAAAGAAGCATAACATAAATAAAAGCCCTTCCAGTTTTAACATGAAAGATGAATATATTTGACTCACTGAGTCAAGAATGCAGTCAACTTTGCATACAGAGGCACAGGAGACAAGTAATTGGTGTGTGGATAATCATGATCAAAGGTGACCTTAGTATTATTCTTGTGTAGGTCAATTAATTGTATGAGATCCCGGGAGATCTACGTCCTCCCCAAGGTTCAGTTTGTTCTTTCTTAAAAACAGGGCTTAGAATTTCTGAGTTATTAGATGACAAATGCTAACAGATTGCCAAATTCACTTTTGGTTATAGAATGTGCCAGAGTTTATTACATAGAGAGAGGCATGAGTACAGGTCCAGCGGTTGGGTTCCTGATATATCTGGGGAGTTGGTGTGGACTCAGTGAGACCTACATAGAGAGGCAGGACCAAGCTAGAACATCCACTGGAAGCTGGAGACCCATCTTCCAGCCCCTGATGACTTGTGTTGGGTTCAGTAATTTACTTGCACATATTTTGGGGACAGGAGCACAAAGAAATTATTTGTAACTGTGTTTCCAAGCAGCTAAATTATTTTAAAAATCAGTTTTCAAGGCTCAGATAGGAGAGAAAGAAAACCCCTCAAAGAATTCAAATCTGGAGAATAATTTGCCTACTATTTCAAAGTTACCTTAGCCATTTTGGTGGCACAGACAAAGTAAGTAGGTCACACCCCTCTCCTTGAAACTCTTTACTACTTCAAACTTTGTATGTACAAGTATTTAGCCATTGCCAGTCGGGAGGCAAATTTTACAATGGCAAATATTATCAAGAACCCTCAGAGTGTTAGCCATTGCCTCTATGGCAGTGGTTCTCAAAGTATGTTCCAGGGACGACTATGGGGAGGAGGGATGCTAAGACATTCTCAGGGCAACCATGAGGTCAAAACTGTTTACATAATTGGACTAAAATATTGACTTTTTTGCATTTTTCCTTTAAGTGACTAGCAGTAGAGTTGTCCAGAGACTGTGTTATATTAAAAATATCTTAATTTGTATTAATAGGTCATGATTGTCATTTAAAAAATAAGTGAATAAGTAAATATTTTTT
Organism: Lyroderma lyra; assembly: GCA_004026885.1. Classification (NCBI taxonomy): domain Eukaryota; kingdom Metazoa; phylum Chordata; class Mammalia; order Chiroptera; family Megadermatidae; genus Lyroderma; species Lyroderma lyra. The sequence continues at coordinate 215,667 of PVJL010001910.1, forward strand.
AAAATTCTCCATTTTAATTTCTAATGTTGTAAATAGTGATAAATGATCCTAATAAACAAAAGCACTTTGGAGCTTCTCAGTAATTTCATTGTTTATTTATACAAGTACTTCTTTTTAATTATTTTTTTTTGGGGGGGGTGTAGTTCCCTGGCTGGGAATCGAACCCAGGACGCAGCACTGAGAGCGCCGAAGCCTTAGCCACTACACCACCAGGCAACCCCATTCTTTTTAAAATATTAATTAACTTTTATTGAGGCAACATTGGTTAATAGCAGCATTATTTCTAACAGCCAGGATGTGGAAACAGCTCTAATGTCCATCAACAGATGAATGAATTGGGAAGAGGTGGTGTGTGTATGATCTTTTTGCTATTTATATATATGAATAATAGAATACTACTCTTTACACTGGACTTGGCCTTTCTCTATCTGACAAATCATACTTAAAAGCTCTTATCTCCTCCTCCAGATGGCTACGTAACAAAATATGAAGTCAAAACCAACCGTTGGATCAGAAGGCACAGGACGCTGCTCCTCCTGGCCCACCTGGGCTGCAGGTATACCTGCACTCACTCCGGCCTCTGCGGCTCCCTAACTGCCTCTGTGTGTCTCCTCCCACGTGGGCTCCCATGAGCTTCGGGCCTTTCCCCGTTGCTTGCTGAATTCTGTGGTTCTTGCCAGATGCTTCCAACCAGTAGACTTTACTAATGCAGATAGAGAGAGAAGAGGGCCAGGTTTGAGGACAGAGCCTCCCGGGGAGATGAGCAAAGCTCCAGACGCCTGTGATCCCGATTTGTCCAGACCCGTCTCCTCTCTTTCTGCCTTAGACATTGTGAGGTCTTCTGCATGCCTAATGTACCCCCAGGGTATGGGCTTTGCAGATAGGTTCAAATACGGACTTTTGATTGAATAATATTTAATCTTTATACACATTCATTCTTTTTGCTGACCTGACGTATCTTCCAAATGCCTCTCCGATTTGGACCCAACCCTCTGAGTCTAATATCACCACGTGATGGGAGCTAATCAGCCATCACAGACTTATTTGAAAATTCTTTGCCGTGTGGTTTGACTTGCAGCTGGTGAAATGAACCTTTTGCTGGTGATGGTGGTGTTCAGAAAGTTCTTTCCTTTTTAAAAGTGATTTCTTTTCCTCAGCATTTAATTATAAAGATTTTCAAATATATAGTAAAATTGAGTGTTACAGTCAACACACTTTTCTATAGCCTTGATTTTACTATTATTCTATTTGATTTATTGCTAATCTATTCATCTATCCATCCCTCTATTCAGTCATTAAACGTAATTTAATGACTTAAACTTTGGTTAAAGTTTACCAAACAACTCTGCCAAAATGAAGAAAAAGATCTTTTTAGCTAAGAGTGTTTCCGTGTGGGAAATAAAAATGTAATGTAGTGAAGTTTTACTGGAATCACTTAAACTAATGTCAAAACACATTGTTTGGGACTTTGGCACAAAGGTGGTACAGTTCGCCACGAACATGTCCTTCCTTCTCTTGGCTCCTAGTGAAGACCCACATGTATACTGACTTTCTGTCTGGAAACCTCCCAGATGTCCTAAGCTGTGGAACCAATATTAAAAAGTTATTAGGAGCAGCTGAATAAAACTTAAGCAAGAGCAGAGGCCATTGGATTTTCTTGAAGAAAAATAAATGGTCTGACCCCTTCAAACAGTACATATGACATAGATGGTTCTGCAGTTGAAATCAAGTATGTAGGGGGAAAAAACTTACCTTGCCAGGGCCCTTCTAATTTATCATTTTCTACTGTACTTCCTTTAAGGTTTGGAAAAAAGAAAAAGCTCAGGGAATAACTTTAGCTCATTTAGTTCATTAAGGTTTTTACCTTCTCTTAATATTCCGATTCCCTCAGAACTTCGGTTATAGTTAACTTTTCTTAAACGATCTTCCAATGTTTATGTTCTGCTATCTTTCTCTAGTAAACTATTGTACGTATAGCTCTTGATTTTTCTATGATTAAATAACAGCGAAAGTGGGGAGTGATTTCAGTTTCAAATTTACTTTTCTTTCATTTGCATTGTGTTTCAACCTTCCTTATCTGTTGAGAAAATCAAAACTGTGTTTGGTATTAACTTGGCTGGTTAAAATTTTATTTACAAAAATTAAATTTTTCTTTGAATTCCACTTTATAGGCCATCAATTTCAGTTTTTTATGGCTCGCTTTTAGTTTTCCTTTTCCCATGTATTCATAGCCTTGACTTTTTTTATAACTTCAAAAAAGTGACATTGAAAACCAAAAGAGATAGTGGCCAGGACTGGCTGTCAACTCTGAACACGTCTTGTCAAGTATGTCCAGCTGGGCCTTGACAATGTGAGGGACTCACAAATTATCTTCATTTCATGAATATAACTTCAGATGTCAGTGTTCATTGGATCCCTGAATGTATTGTACTTTTATGTTCATTTTTTTGCATGAGACAAGCTGAAGTTTGTTTTTTTTTACTATTTTTACTCAATTAGAAGTAGTCAGCCTTTAGTAATTGTGTCTAGGAAACCATACAAGGAAGAAAGTGTTTCCCCACATGAAGTACTGCTTTCAAGATTCCAGTCATGTTCAAGTGAGCTTACTGGGTAGAAGAAATGATTCCAATCTCTCTCCTTATCATATTTCTAAATAACCTAGATCTGGCAAACAGGAAAGTCACAAGGTATCTATTTAGGGGGACTTGTCGTTAAACCTAACCTATAAACTAAAAGAAAATTGCCAATAGACATGAAAATGATAGTGGCTATTTAACTATATAATAGGAAGAAGGTATATATTTAGTTGATGTGCCTTAAAACAAAGAGAACACTTGACCATTGTGTCTGTTATTTAGAAAACCAGCATGGATCTGACTTTCTGACTCTTCTGAACTGATATTGCATCCCTGTTGTTAAGAGAAACAATGAACATCAGAGCACAGGGTGTGAGAATTCTCTGACCAGCTCCGATCTCCAAGTAAGCAATCACTTCTATGGTGATTTGATAATTTCTATTCAATGGTGATGTTATTGGTCATTTACACAGCAGGATATTTGATGATATTATTTGATGAAAAATGAATGCTATTTCTTCTTAAGGGAGCAGCAGAATATAAAACTCACTAGATGTGGCCTGAGGAGACAAAATTTTCATTCTGATGGGGCATGCAGCTACTGCTTCGGCTCTCATTGGAAGCTTCAGTCTTAATGACTTCACATGTTTTAGTGGACTTCGGTAGACAAAGGAGCTGTTAACTACGGTGTCTGTTGAGTTTGTCCCAGGAACAGGCTGACCAGACGTACCATTTTAAATGGGACAGAAAACAATGATATTGTCCCGTTTCAAATGGTACGTGTGGTCAGCCTAGTCTCACTGGCTAAATTCAAGGTGTCAGTAGGCTGACCAGATGTACCATTTGAAATGGGACAGTACATTGTTTTCTGTCCTGTTTGAAATGGTACGTCTGGTCAGCCCACCTAGGAAGGAGGAGTGGATGTTCTCTCTCTAACTTCTGCAGCCTTCAGTGGCTTCATCCATGAAATGTGAGGGCTGTACAGAAACTATCCAGCCATGTAATATGAAATATAGAAGCATTTATGGCTGGATTTGTCCTGGACAGCCCTCATAAAAGGGATAGTGCTAGGTAATCAATCCCTTTTAGTTCTAAAAGTCTTTCAGTTTTGGTAATTTTGAAAATGGGTTCGCTTATAAACACCTCTCAGTCTGAGTTTATGCTTAATTCATTGTATAAAGAGACCATCTTATCTCCTGGCTTTTAGTGTAGGTAAAAACATCAACTATCACCTCCTTGAAAACACAAAAGATACCTCTCTCTGTTTCCTTTAGCTAGACCCAGTGACTGCAGGTGTTTCTAGGTAACATGTGCCTATGAACTCTGTGGTAAATAACCACTGTTTTCCACATGAAGTCTCTGAAGTTAATTCGATTATGTGGCTGATGAAATATGAAGAGGCATTTCTCTTCTAGTTAAGTTGCACAGATTGAACTAAATAGACAGCTATGCCTTTCAAGAACATGCATCTCAGATCATGGTAGAAACAGCAGTCAGACGTACGAGAAAGGGAAGAAGCTTTCAAATTTATTTTTCTGGCTGGGTCAAATTTCCAGTTAAAAAATTATTTTTCCTGAGTTAAAGGATCCTCCTTTTTTTCACTGTTTTTTCAATGTGACTCTCTAGCTGACAAATTCATCCCTGTCAATTCCAAGAGCTAAAATCCCTGTCTCTGAACCTGAGCTTGAATGTCTTGATTACAAGTGATTTACTGATGAAATCAGAAGCGTTCACTTTTGTGGGAAAGGGATCGATTGTGTGCACATGGAAAAATGTTTTATTCTGGTGTGGCGAGTGGCTGCCATGTTGGCTTTCCATTGGGTGATTCTGATTACAATAGCTTCCCAAGTTTCAGCCTAGGTAGGTAGAGGGCAGGCCTGCTTGTTATGGGGTCTGCTGAATTTATTCTAAAAAGTAGGCATAGAAGCTCCCCTCAAGTGAACAGTTGGAAAGGTAGTGGAGTTATGGGTTTCTACAGAGAAAGATGGCCACAGTAGGGAGTCATATTATAAAGAGGAAGTGAGCCTGTGTTATCGAAATAAAAACAGTCTCATTTAAACGATCAAGAACTTTATATATATATATAATGTATTTATATTGTTTATATATTTTTAATAAATCAGGTGCTATTTTCTAGAAGTTTTAATATATAAACCTAAGAAATACAACCTAACATTCCCTACATTTCAGAAAAGTACCCAACTGAGAAGAAAAGGTTATATCTGACAGGAAGGATGGCAAATATTTTTTATCGTTCCTACTAGGCATGTCAGCTTCTTGGGTTTTGACATGATGCTTTTGTGCCATGTGTCATCTCTTCTTATTTTGGCACCTGGTGAAAGAGATAACCTGGCAGAAGACTCTTGGAAATGACATTAACTGTGAATTCACAGCATGTATCAATAAAGGTGTCCCCATGTTCAAAGACTGTCCTAGAATCACTTTCTTGAATGTGACAGTTGAAATCTTTCCAGACTGCATGCTTTTGCTGAGTAAGCAGAGTGAATATATAGGCATTCAGCCAAATGCACTTTTATGGATAATGAGCCAAAAGAAAATTTTTTTTCTATTGATGGCATGTAAGGAAACAGGCCTTCAGTTCCTAGACACTCCCTTAGTGATCTGAATATGTGTGGTTGAGCAAGTGTGGGAGAAGGGTGAGGAGAGGTGCAAGGATAGTGGTGGGGGAGGTGAGAAAAAAAGAGAAGCATTGTGAATACAAATCCCACCTTGTATTGTGGGAAGAGCGTGCATTAATGGAAGGTGGATGCAATGTCTGGACCATTCTGAATGGCTGGTAGCCTTGTTTTTTATAATGTCATAGCGGTGACTTAAATGTATTATTCTCCATTTGAACAAAGGTATCAAAGAAACGCAGTAGAGAGGCTAAAAGAAAGGCAGTTTTAGAGGAAAATAAACAGGTATGAAGGCAATTTAATGTGCTCCTTAGCATGAAGCAAGGGAGGTAAGTGGTTAAGGAAAAGAAGAGAGTTAAGTCAGCTAGTATGCCTCATTGGGAAAGGTGTCCAGTCCTGAAAAGGTGCACATTAGAAGGTGAACTAAAGGGCGCCTGAATGCTGTTCAATGCACCACCCAGGTTTCTATAAGAATGAAGAACCTGTCGTTTTAATCTGCATGCTGTTCTCTGTTCTTTTCTATAATTATTATTGTTCTTCAAAGAGGGAGCCAAGTATGTAGGGGAGATTTCTCTGAGAAAGAAGGCCTGAGCAATCACCACAGGGATGAATCACTTTCAGTGGAAGAATCCTTGATTATGTTCAGGTCATTTCACTTTTATTACAGAATATTCCCTTTAGAGGTGGCGTGAACTAGTTAGTGGTTCCCCTAGAGCATGTGGCTTCACCCCTAAGAGAGGAGGTGGGGTTTTGAGAGCTGAGGTGGGACATGTAAGGGAGCAGGGTTCAAAGATGGAGAGTGGTCTCCCCAAAGGACTTTCTCTAGGTCAGGAGTATCTAATCTTTTGGCTTCCCTGGGCCACACTGGAAGAAGAATTGTCTTGGGCCACACATAAAATACACTAATACTAATGATAGCTGATGACCTAAAAAAAAAGGTCACAGAAAGATCTCATCATGTTTTAGGAAAGTTTATGAATTTGTGTTGAGCTGCATTCAAAACTGTCCTGGGCCATATGCAGCCCACGGGTTGGACAAGCTTGTGCTAGGGTCTCAGTTGAGGAGATACTTGAGGATTAAGCAAGAATTTCTGAGCCTCTAACATGAAACCACATTCTCTGAGCTGCCTTAGAGGAAGAACATGAAACAAAGAAAGGCAGGAGTGAGGTAGAATTCTGCATCCCATTTATAATCAGAGTGACCTCACCTGACTATGCTTTGTATCGGACCCCCTCAGTGTGGTTTTGGGTCCCAGAGGGTTGAGAAGTATAGTAAATGCTGGGTGCCCTACCCGAGCCCTTAGGATCATGTCACTCATTGCCCCAGCTGCTGAGGTGATGACTGATGACTGCTCATAGCTGAGCCCTTCCCTAGATGCTCAGAGGGGCAGCCCACATCTAATGACAAAGACCCAGCCCCCAACCTCAATTCAAGAGGTCATGCAAGGGCCCACAGAGCTTCCAAGCTCCCTGAGGGCCTGCCTACCATCTGTGTCACAGCTTATCTTCTACTTCTGCCAGCCCTGCTGCCCTCAGTCCCTTACAGGTGTTCCCCGAGCGCACTGCCCTGTAAGCCAGCTGCACACAACCCTCCAGCTGAAAGTCCATTTCCCAGGAATTTGTTCTTTATTGACCTCCATAAATTTCTTTTTAAGAAACTTATCTCCCAACTCTTCAACATGGTGCATTCATAATTTCGATATATTGTCATGTGAGGTCTGAAGTTGTACTTGTCTTTGGGCAACAAACAGATGATATGCTTTGAGACCCTTCATCTAGGTCGTTTGTCGGATTTTCAGGCTAAGTCAACAGCAGTTGGGCCAAAGGGTGTGCTCGTAACCAATATGTAACCCTGGGAGCCTCATGAGAAGAAGGCGCCAGAGATCTTGAAAGGAGCAGGCCCAGCCTTTGTCTAAGGACCAAGGCCATGAAGGCAGAAAGTAACTAGAAACCTCCCAAAACAAGGACATTCTCCAGGCTTAGGCAAGCCCTGGGTTAAGGCAATCTGTCAAGATGGGCTCAGTGAAAAAAGGAGGAGACCCAGTCCGTCCTGGGAGAACATTGTCAGAGGTCAGCAAAGGCAAGGTAAATCCCAGAGTCAGTGAAGGAAGCACTGATAAACAGACACACAGTGCAGTCTGCAAATTGATGGATGGTAATGCAACCCAGAATTAGAAAAAAGAATGGTGAGGCCAAAAATGCCTGCTTTCTGGAGGAGAAAAATTGCATCTTTTTTTTTCCTCTTAGAAGCAGTTATTTGGACATTATTGTATACCAGGTATGGGTTTGCTGGAGCCTTGGGCAAAAGTTTTCCTTAGCTTGGCCTCACAGAGTTCGCCCTGAGCGGTGTCCACTCTCGTCGCTCTGCCTGTGTGCAAATCTTTACTTTTAAAGCCTGGAAAAGGAGTCTTCCTTGTCGAGGCACCAAAAGGCTCTCCCAGGTTCTCCTGAAATGAACATCGACTCTTCTTGAGGGAAGACCACACGGACCTATTTTCATTACTGAAATTCTAAAAAGGATCACTTCTTAAGGAATCAAGTGATTTTATCTATATAACAGAGCAACTGAATTGCAACTTGGAACCCTGGTTTCTGTTCAGTTTCTCCATTTCAGCCTTTTACTTAAAACACCCGACCTGTAATCCCCTCTAACAATCATCTACTTATTTTCTCGTCTCATCAAAGCATTTCAGAGCCATAGAGTACACCTGCTGGTTTCACTTTCTCCTACCTGCCATCCAGGCATTCCCCAGCCAGTGGAAATGTGACTTCTGGTCCATCCAGTGTACCAAAATCATTCTTGCTAAGCCCACCAGGACTTTCTAAGTGTCAGGCACAACGGAGAATTTTCTTACGTCACTGAAACTCTTTGGTGCCTTTAATGCCATTGATCATTTTTATTTTCACCAAACTCTGTCGTCATTGAGAGCTCCCTTTCCTCTACGTCTTATCACGTCTCTTTGGCCCCTCTGCTGTTCACATTCTGCATCGTTTCTGTGTGTGCCTCTGTCACCTTTGATGCTAAAATATATATATATATATATAGTGGACATACAGTATTATGTTCATTTCAGGTGTAAATGCAGTGATTAAACATTTATATACCAAAGAAAGTGATCACCATGATAAGTCTATTATCCACCTGGTACCATACATACATAGTTATTACAATCCTATTGACAATATGCCCTATGCTCCACTCTACAACCCTATAGCCATTTTTATAACGGGCAGTTTGAACTACTTAATCCCCTTCACCCTTTTCACTTATCCCCTGACCCCCATCCCATCTGGCAATGATCAGTTGTTCTCTGCATCTATGAGTTGGTTTCTGTTTTGTTTTGTTTATCCATTTCTTTTGATTTTTTAGATTTCCGCTGTATGTGAAATCATACAATATTTGTCTTTCTCTATCTCATTTATTTCACTTAACATAATACCCTCTAGGTCCATCCATGCTGTTGCCGAGGGTGAGATTGCATTCTTTTTTATGGCTGAGTAATATTCTATTGTATATGCCTACTACACCTTCTTTCTCCATTTGTCTCTCAATGTACACCTAGGTTGCTTCCATATCTTGGCTGTTACAAGTAAAGCTGCAGTGAACATAGGGGTGCATATATCTTTTTGAGTTAGCATTTTTTATTTCTTTGGATAAATTCTAGGAAGTGTGATTCTAGGAAGTATAAATGTATAATTCTATTTTTACTTTTTTGAAGGATCTCCATACTGTTTTCCATAGTGGCTGTACCAGTTTACAATCCCACCAACAGTGCACGGGTAAAATCCATTGCTTTTCATCGAAGAGATCTGAAATCTTCCAGGTCCCAAATTTCTGAATCTTAGGCTTTAAAATGAAGTTGCTTTGGGATATTTAAAAGGGATTGTTTTAGATCTTACAGTTTTACTCATTCATTAGGAATGGCAAACCATCTTTAGGAAGTGAGTTAAGGACAATACGAATGAGACTCACAGCTGGAAATCCTGCCCACTTCCCACGAGAAACCACATGGTGACAATGCGATGACTCGAGGTTCATAAAGGGGACTTTTCTCAGTGAACCCGGTAAACAGGCTGTTACAACAATCTGGGGGAGAGATGATAAGGGCCTGAAAAGGCAATAATAGGAGGGATGAAGGGGAACAAATTGATTCCAAATGTAGAAGTGGTCATACCGTCAGGATTTGTACCTGAAAACATTTTGTGGGGACAGAGGGGAAAAGGAGTCATGGATGGGTCCTAATGTTTCTAATTGGGGTGACTTAGGGATTAGTTGAGGAAACAAAACATTCTGGGGCCTTTTGGATTTGCGTACCTAAAGAACATGCTGTCACGTTGTTTCAATGCGAGATGTATACTCTTCACACATTTTTAAGCGCACAATGCAGTATCATTAACCATAGGCACAACATGGTGCAGCAGACCTCTAGACCTTGTTCATCCGTCTTACCTGCAACTTTATTCTCCTCAAACAGCCTCTCCTCCTGTCCCTCTCCTCCCAGCCCCTGACAACTACCAGTTTACTCTGTTTCTATCTGGTCCATAAACATTTCTCCAAAGAAGGAAGGCAAATAGACAAGAGGTACTGAAAAGGTACTTAACATCATTAATCATCAAGGAAATGCAAATCAAAACCGCAATGAGTTGTCACCTCACTCCCGCAGGATGGCTGTCATCACAAACAGAAAGGAAAACGAGTGCTGGCAAAGGTGGGGAGCAATCAGAGCCCTTTATACTGCTGTGGTCGGTGGGAATGTGACTCGGGGCAACCACTATGGAAAACAGGATGGCAGTTCCTCAAACACTTAAAAACAGAAGTACTCTATGATCTAGCAATCCCACCCCTGGGTATATAACCAAAAGAATTAAAATCATGATCTCAAAGTGATAGCTGTATTCCCGGGGTCATTGCATCATGATTTACAATAGCCAACGTACTAGAAATAACTGGGCCCCATTTGTTTTTGTTCACTGTTTGTTTTTGGTTTTTGTTTTTAATCCCTATGCCCACACATGGACATCACTCAATAAATTGCTGTTGACTTAATGAATAGAAGACCGGGTTCAGCACTGCCTTGAAATTGTAGCTTTTCTCCACCAGAACGCTCTCTCTCTGTCTCATGCTAATTCTCATCAGTGGACAAAAGAAAAGTTGTTATGTATTAAGTGAGCTCTTGACTGTAATAAGAGCTGGGAAAGAGTTAGCGTGAGGGTCATACTTCTCTTCCTTTACATTCTCTTGAAATAAATGTGACTAGGCCTCAAAGCATCCCTATTTTTCTCTAATAGCCTATTATATCTTTCTAGTGCATAAATTTGTCATCTTGACACATTTCCTCAACATACTTTCGGCCTATACTTCTTTGGGGTGTCCTTTTAAGAATTGTATTATGTCCCTTCTGAGTTCATTCTGACCCAGATTTTATTTTTTTTTTTATTTTTTTTTTTAATTCATTTTTATTGTTAGACTTATTGGGGTGACATCTGTTAGCAAGGATTACATAGGTTTCAGGCATACAACTCTACAGTGCATTGTCAACTTGATGTATAATAGGTTCACCACCTAATGTGACCTCTCTTTCCATCACCTTATATTTAGCTTCCCCCCCTCCTCTCCCACCCCCTCCCCTTTCTCCCCTCCCTAACCCACTCGTCCCCAAATAAACATTAAATTATCGATTGTGTCCATGGGTTATTTGTTTGTTCATTTCTTTTTTTCTTTGCTTTCAGTTTTATATTCCGCATATGAGTGAAATCATGCAGTTCTTTGTTT